>CACSLK010027831.1:11528995-11541585 GCA_902706635.1 Striga hermonthica
ATAAATTAATTTCCACGTGGCATCATTTGATTGGACAAAAATTTTATGTCTTTACAGACCCTTTAAAGGTTATAAGAGTCAAACCAATGTGTTATACAACTCGAGATAGAGAAGAGTTTAACATACAGATTGAAGAATTAATAAAAATGAATTTAATTTGACCTAGTAAATCTCTACATAGCGGTCCAACTTTTCTAGTAGAAAATGAAGCTGAAAATGAAGACAAAAAAGACGCATGGTTATTAACTATAAAATGATAATACAGAAATGGATGGATGTTTTTTACCTAAGAAAGAAGAATTATTTCTTAATTAAAAATATGAAATGGTTTAGTACGTTCGACTGTAAGAGTGGATTCCAGCAAGTCCCCCTGAAAGAAGAAAACAAAAAGTTAACAACATTCAGTTGCCCAAATGGACAATTTGAGTGGAATGTTGTTCCTTTCGGGTTAAAACAAGCTCCTGGATTATTCCAAAGGAGAACTGACAATGCTCCATGTTTAAAAGACCCGAGCAAAGAATTTAGTAAAATTTGCACAGTATATGTTGATGATATAATTGTCTTCAGCAAAATCGAACAAGAACATTAGAAGCATGTTATACAAGTACTAGAACAATGTCTTAAAGAGGGAATAATTCTCTCTGAGAAAAAGGCGAAAATTGTTCAAACAAAGATTAATTTCTTAGGACTTGAAATTGAAAATGGAAGTCTAACTATGCAACCGCATATCATGACAAAAAATTCTGAATTTCCCTAAAAAATAGGAAATAAAAAGCAACTACAAAGATTTCTTGGAATCTTAAATTATGTAGAAGGCTACATAGCCAATTTGGCAGCAATACGTAAGCCTTTACAAGCAAAATTGAAAAAGGATGTCATTTTTATTTGGTCACTAAGTGATACAACATACGTAGAAAAAATAAAATAAAAAAAGCTCAAAATTCTACCCACGTTATATCACCCTCAAGAAAATGATAAAATGATTTTAGAAACAGATGCCTCCGACTCTTACTGGAGTGCAGTCTTAAAAGCAAAACCAGTAGACTCTACTGAAGAAAAATTGTGTAGATATACTTCAGGAACTTTTAAAGATGCTGAAAAGAATTATCATAGTAATGAAAAAGAATGGCTAGCAGTCTTACGTGGCATTCAAAAATTCAAAATATATCTTATCTCTAATAAGTTTTTAGTAAGAACTGATAATAAAAATTTCAGTTATTTTATTAGAAATGAATTTAAAGGAGATTATAAACAAGGTAGATTGATTAGGTGGCAATTACACCTAAAACACTATCAATTCGATGTTGAACACATAAAAGGTGATAAAAATTATCTTGCTGATTGTCTAACAAGGGAATTTGCAGGTATTTGATTGAAGAAGCAGTTACTCGAACAAGATCATCAAAAAATTGCAAAATCAAAAGCAAAAAGGACTTGAATGGATCTTCAAGTTGAAGAACTCAAATTGGAAATCATGCAAAAGGAACATGAATTGGAAATCTTAAAACAGAAATTGAAGATAATACAGTTGAAAAATCAGACAGAGAAGGGAAGACTCTCAGAGTCTGATAGTAAAAGCGAAGCCAAAACCACAACCGAATACAAAGATGCTTTGGTGAAAGATCAACAGACCCAATCAACCTTTATCGAAGATGAAAGGGCACCTAATTGGTACACGGTGCACACCGGACCAAAAATTGGAGTCTATAATAGCTTTGAGAATATAAAAGATTTGCCACAAGAATACTATCATACGGCAAAAACTGAATTTGAAGCAAGAATGATCTTTGAAAAGCTAAAAAACAAAATCACTGAGAGAGTACCAGTATTTCGTAACTCTGGTATTCCTAAAGAGCATCATTTGAAAAATCCATTCATAAAATTTGATGAATTCAAAATACAACAACTGGATAGTAAGTTAATCAAAACTACTATAACCAAGGAAGAATAGCTCACGTTATATGAAGAAGTAAACGCGAGTACAAGTGAACAAGAATATATTCATATCAGCAGAAATCAACAGATCAAAGCCATTCTGGTACCAGGAGTTACACCTGAAATAACAAGAGACTTGTTCCTAGGATGATTCATTGATACCCTCTACCAGAGAACAGTTTAAAAGAGTTGTCATATTTTTTAAAAATCAAACAAGTGATCGCTTTGTTCATGGAAAAATGCAGAATTCGTGAAAATAACAAATCAATCTTTGTTAAGGTCTGGAGTTCAATACCAGACTAGAACGAAGAAGAACAATATCCAGCATACCACTATATTCATGTGGGGGTATCTGGAGAAGTGAAACTACCAGTACCACTGGTACAAGAAAAACCTCCATTGACAGAGGAAGAGCTGAAATTAGAAAGAGCAGATAGAATTTATTTTATCTTGAAAACATTAGAAAAAATAAACTCATCAAGCCAAATTAAAGTAAATTATTGCAGCTCGAACATACTTCTGGTTAGTAATTTCAACAAGAAAATTGACAAACAAGACTTGGCCATAGTCCAGAATTGGCAGGATAATCTCATTCTTCAGATCCATACCACAGAAGCAACTAAGCAAATGGTGCAGTCCATTGTTCTTACAGTTAATGAGGAGAAAGAAAAGCACCAGAAGAAAAAGAAGAAGGTTGCCGACACAAAAGACAAAAGGGAGCCGGGCAAGCAAAAGGAGAGCCATGTGGAGGACCCTACCACTTTGGAAAAAGGAGAAAACAGCTCAAACAAGACATCATCCTCAGAAGACCTGCCAGTCATTGCCATGTGACCCTTGATAATTGAAGACCCTACCACTATGTGATGTAATAATGTAGCAAGTCATGCCATAAGTGTAGTCCCTACCACTAAGAAATAATGGAGCAGACAAACTCATGTGAAGAGTTTCTGCTTTTTTCTTCCCCTTTTCATAATGCGTTTGGTGAGACGACAACATGTGCCGAACCCCAATAATTCACGCATTTTTAGTTTCTATATAAGGGTGTGCCATTTGAGCATGTAAGGCATCAATCCCTCATCAATTTTCGAGTTTTTCATTTCATGTAAACATTTTCAATATTTAATAAAAAGCTTTTAAGCATCAATTCAAAGAAACTACAAGTTTTATATCACAGAAGCATTAAGCTTCAAACTCCTAGAAGCTATTAAGCTTCAAAGAAGGATCAAATAAAAAGCTTAGGCTAAAATTATCTGGAAGATTCCTGGAGACACAATCGCTCGTCGGAGTAAGACCCACGGAGAAGGGCTGTAAGGCGACTTGGAGCACAGTGTTTGGAATTTGAAGAATAAAAGCAGAAAGCTATGGTGGACCAATCATCTCAAGCACACTAAAAGAATTCAAAACCCAGAAGAAAGGTATGAACTCAAAACTGTTTAATAATGTTTTTAATAACATTGAAAATTGCATGCAATTACCCATAAGGTTAGATAAATATAAAGAATTAAAAAGATTAGAAAATAATCTTTTAAAGTTCCTTAAGCTAGAAATTTTAGAGAAACTAAAAATTCTAGAAAAAGGTATTCAAAGACAAACTATTAGAAATAATAGACAAAGAACAAAGGATAACTATTGCAATGATATTCATTCATCACTTGTAATTAGAGAAAAAGATTTAGCTAAAATTATATCAAACTTCGAAAAACTCTGTATATAAAGGATAATAAAATTCAGAAACTAGCTTTAGACAAGTTTCAAAGAAAAATTCCGCAAGAAAAGATGAGTATAAAAAAGAATCAAGAAAAATATAAAGGATAATAATATTCAGAAACTAGCTTTAGACAAGTTTCAAAGAAAAATTCCGCAACAAAAAATGAGTATTAAAAAGAATCAAGAAAATTAAGAAAATGGTATTAGAGCCTGGTAACATGTAAAAATACTAAACTAAAAATGCCACAAATAGATTGGTTGAATGCATTTTTAGCAAGACGTAAAACTCTTGAAAAGAAAATTGTAAATACAACACCACATTCTAAAATACATGAAAAACACATAGAATATTGGAAAGATAAACTTGAATGTATAAATATAGCTATTCAAATCTTAGAAACAAACAATAGAACTTATTCGATATTAGAAGAACAATTCTTTGTAAAATGTTTAGATCCTTGGAGATACAAAGAATAAAGTACACAAGTTAATCTAATACATTCCTTTTCTAGAAACAATAATAGAAGGTATTATGGAAAAAGAAAATAATCTTTTAGATTACTTCTCAAAACATGAAAAATCAGGCTACTTAATTGAAGCCTTGACAAATGCTAATAAATTAGGAATAGCAGATCACCATTTAAAGAAGAATCATAACTTCGGAAATGAAGGATTGATAAAGAAACTAAATAACTTAATTTCTAGAAAAAAATGAAATATTCTTTGGAATTATTTCTGGAGAAGAAGCAATAGATACAGATTAAACAGAAGGAAATGTAGTTATTCCTGTTATTGTAAAGAACAAATATTTTCTACGTTGAAAGCTATAAAAGCAGAAACTAGGAATAAAATTTCCTATTTACATGTTTCTAACTATACAAATGATTCTTAAACCAACTTATAGTCTAGGAATAGATTCACCTATTACAATAAGATTAATTGATAATAGAATGATTAATTATTCTGATGCTCTAATAAGCTGAAGGGAGTGGAAATTTAAAATTTGGTAAAATTAAGTTTAACTTAAACTACCAAGTTGGAATGTCTTATTAGACAATAATTTAGATGATTCCATCACTTTGTGTTGGAACATGAAAAGAAAAATAATGAAAACTAGAAATCATCCATTTTCAGTAACATGGAGAATAAACTATGCATTGACTAACAGTCATCACAGTTTGTCATTCAAACCTCATGATATAATTGAAATTGATGAATTGTTTTCACTAATATTACAACTAGAAGCACCTAGAAGGTCTTTTCAAGTACATAGAACTTCGTCTTTCGTAAGATCTAAAATAGATTACATTATTCTTAAACAGAATAATGAAGAAAACGAAGACAGCTCTTCGAAATTAGATACTTGTACTGAAGTAATCATAAAACCAAATAAAAATATATATAAAATTGAACAAAAGGTTCAAGATAAATAAAGAATTAGGACTTAAAATATAACAAGTTCTAACAAAATATATATATAACAAAATTACTTTTATCATAATAAAAAATGAAAGAACATTCGTTATATAAGATAAGGATATTTTTTACCTATTATTTATCACATTTTATAAAAAAGAAACAAAGGTCATTTAAATAAATCGGTGCTTTCACCATCCTTTTAAATGAAGCTCCCCCAAAAGAGGTTTTAGCGAAATCAAAACCCTCGCGGAGAGATACTGAACACAGGAACTCGAAGATGGAGGGTGTTTCGTACCAGAGGTTCCCGAAGATCAAAATCCGCACGGTTAGGGACGATTTCATGAAGTTCGAGCTGCGCGACACCGACCCCAGCATCGCCAACGCCCTCCGCCGCGTCATGATCGCCGAGGTCCCCACTATCGCCATCGATTTGGTCGAAATCGAGGTCAACTCCTCCGTCCTCAACGATGAGTTCATCGCCCACCGGCTGGGGCTTATTCCCCTCACCAGCGAGCGCGCAATGGCCATGCGCTTCTCGCGCGACTGTGACGCCTGCGACGGAGACGGCCAGTGCGAGTACTGCTCCGTCGAGTTCCATCTGCGTGCCAAGTGCATCAACGACCAGACGCTTGATGTTACCTCTAAGGACCTCTACAGCTCCGACCACACCGTTGTTCCAGTTGATTTCTCTGACTCCTCGTCCGGGGTTGAAAACACGGATAATAGGTAATTCTATTTCTTTTACTTGTGTTTCTTATGCGTGGTTCTTATGAGTGTTCTACTCAGAGGGTGGTGGAGAGTTTTCTTATATGGTATTTTCTGATTTGGTCTCTGACATTAAGCTAGGTAGGGATTTTGGGAGTCGAATTATCATGAATCATGATAAACTATCTGATCCTAAAAAGATCTGGCAATGCGGAAGATTCTGTAAAGACAGGAATTTGACATATTCAAATTTTGCATTAGGGATTTTAGGGAAGGGTGGTTAAGTTGGGCAAAGGCTGCGGAAAAATATCATATTGTAGGATATAATAGAAAGTGAAGTAAATAAGATTGCTTGCTTGGCTTATTCGTTTATCATTTTGGCAATGTTTCTTTCTGTCCCATGTTACGATATTGATAATGCTCTTCCACAGTTCTAGCTAGGGGCTGCAAGGTTGATTTTGAACTCTGTGTCTCTAGTCGGCTACTTTCTAGCTGAGTTGATTGAACTAACTTGAACTGTATATGCAATCATGGAGGGTTAAGTAGGGGATTAAATGATCAATCTAAGAAGGAAGTAGATAGCTAATAGTACTTTTGTGAAGATAGGAGCTTAGTTTTGCTGTTTATTTTAAAAAGATTTGGAAAAGCTGAGGTGAGGTGATACAATTGAAGAGAACTATGAAGGGAAGTAAATAAGGTATATTTTCATCTTTGCATATTTAATGTTAGGTTTTATCAACACTGTCATTTCAGTTTTTGCATTATAAAGAGAAGATATTTCATATGTCATTTATGATACATGATGTAGGGGAATCATCATTGTTAAGCTACGCCGTGGTCAGGAGCTGAACTTACGAGCCATAGCTCGGAAAGGAATTGGCAAAGATCATGCAAAATGGTCACCTGCTGCAACTGTCACTTTCATGTATGAGCCCGAGATTTATATCAATGAAGAGCTGATGGAAACCTTAACACTCGAGGAGAAAAAGGAATTTGTTGAAAGCAGCCCTACAAAAGTTTTCGAGATTAATCCCAATACCCAACAGGTTTCCGCACGAGTTTATTAATTGTATCAGGCCCATAATTGAGTCATAAAATATCAATGTTTAAGAAAATCCCACGTTTGTGATACAGAGTGAACAAGAAAAAAAAAAAAAAGATATATCATGGGCTTTATAGCCGGTGTGTTTGTGTTTTATCTGAATGTGATTCATGTCATATTATTTGATTTATGTATAATCTCCCGTTTCAATTTTGTTTCGTTTGCCCCCCTTTTAGGTTTATGTTCATGATGCTGAGGCATATACGTATGACGATGAGGTGCTGAAGAAAGCTGAGGCCATGGGAAAACCAGGTCTGGTTGAAATCAACGCAAAGGAAGATAGCTTCATCTTCACGGTCGAGACAACTGGCGCAATCAAGGCATCTCAGCTGTTGATCAATGCCATAGAGGTGTTGAAGCAGAAATTGGATGCTGTCCGTTTATCTGCTGACACGGTTGAAGCTGATGAGCAATTTGGGGAATTGGGAGCTCACATGCGTGGCGGTTGATTTGTGTTTTTGTCAGTTTGCTCATGCATGTGATGTTTTACTTTTTAACTTTAACTTGTTATGAAAACTGATCTTATGTTCTATAACTTATTGTTGGAGTTGACGTTCCTTGTTCGATATGCAAAGTCACCTGTAAGTGTTAGTGCAAATGTGGGAAGGAGGAGGACTGGTTTTGATAGTTCTGAATCTAGGTGATGGCTAAACCTGGACTTAAAGATGTCGAGATGTTGCATCATATTTTGTTTTGGACCAAATGACGATGATATGATATTGTAGGTGGTGTCCAGGTTGTGCTTGCGATATTGTAGTCGTCCAGGTTGTGCTGAGAAATTGTACCGCTTGTGATCATTACAACTTGGGGGTAAATTGCAATGTCCTTTTATTTTGCAAAGTTGGAAAATCTCTCTCGATGCATTCTGTCATTTTATGCTCATAGTTTAGTTCATTGGAAAATCTCAAAAATTGTTTTGAAAAATTCACATATGCTTGTGTCAATGAAAGAATGTTGAGGGTTCTTGAATCTTGAAAACATCTACAGTTCCCTCTGAGTCTCCATGGATGATTGTTCCTACGAGCCTACCGTGATTATTCACGATTCCAGTTATGTACAAATTGCATATTTTGTTCTGCATTTTTGAAACACAACACTTCAAATTGGATTTTGGATTGCAGTTTTACCAGATAGTGAATGTTAGTTTTATCTGTTTTTGGTTACTACTCACTGATCTACCTTTACTATGGCTTTTGCTATATTGCTTCTATTACATTTTGCTACTTAATTGAGCTGCTGGAACTTTAAAGAGAGACACAGACTCACATTCGTAGTTCATACTACTATTGCCAAACAATTTCTGATCGTCCACACACATACACACACACACACACACACAACTAACTTTGGAGAGTTGTTCATTTTCAACTACACTCCACAATCCTATCTTTTTTTGTGCAACCTCAATTCTTTCAGCAGCGACTCCAAATCGTTATAACTCGAACCCCCTTTCTCTACAGCCTTCCTTGCCTCCTCACTTAACACCTTTGCCCTCCTCCTCATCTCCGCACCTTCTTCTCCAACCATCACTCTATTCACAGCCCCAGCTATATTCTCCCCTTTAATCAGACCCCGCTCGACATCTGTCCTCTGACTCCACTCCATGCTACCCACCGGGGCCCCAATCCTCAAAACCTCTGTCACAAGCTTCTCGTTATCAAACTGCTCTGAGGAGATGGGCCACGTGATCATCGGCTTGCCAGCACACACGCTCTCCATTACCGAGTTCCACCCGCAGTGCGTGAGGAACCCTCCCACGGCCTCGTGCTCGAGGATCAGGACCTGCGGGGCCCACCCCCTGATCACTAGCCCCTTTTCCTCCGGTACCCACCCCTTCCCCTCTCCGTCTTTCACGACCCATATGAAGCACCTACCGCACGACTCTAACCCGACCGCCATCTCCCGAATCTGTGCTTCCGAGAAAAACGAGATGGTTCCAAAGCAGACGTAAACAACCGAGTTCGGCTCTCTTGCGTCGAGCCAATCCAAACAGTCCCTTGCGCTTTTACCACCGCCTCTTAGCGCTTTATCCGTGTCATCTCTGTTGCAGAGGGAGACTGGGCCCACGTGCCATGCCCGCTTGTTCACCGTGCACTTGTAGTGCTCAACATAAGCTGACTCCAGTTCCCGGAAGCTATTCACGACCACCCCAAAGCTCGCAGCCTCCTTCTCGGTCGAGTCTTTCACCTGTTTGCTGGCAGGATTTTGCCCGCGCAGGTAGTCTGGCAGCTGCTGTTTGGTCATCCACACGATGTCTGGGAGTCCGGGGACCACGAATTCATCCGACTCTGGCCTGTGCCGGATCAGGCTGTGATACACGCAGAGCGGGAAGAATCCGGCTCCATGAAAAACCAGCCGAGGGATCCGAAGATCGGCCGCTACCTCGTCGGCCCATGAGAAGAAAAAGTCAGACACAAGGCAGTCAGGCGGGTCCTGTCGCAGGACGAGCTCGACCGGGTGCCTGAGGAGCCCGAGTGCTTTGATGAACTTGGCGGACATGTGTGGAGATGTGATGGAGGAGAGGCTCTCGCAGCCGTCCGGGAGGCCAGCTTGTGGGCCCGGAAATGGGATTTCAATAATGTCCATGTTGAGTCCTTTCCGGCGCTCGCGCTCGACCGTGGCTCGGAAGTTGGGCGCATTGAGGTGGGTGAGGAGGATGGTCGACTTTACACGGAGGTCATGCCGGGCGAACTGGCGAGCCATGTCGACTAGAGGGATCATGTGGCCGGGGGCCATCATGGGGAGGAAGTAAAAATGGAGCTCATAACTCATGATTGCTTGTTTAAATTGGTAGATTAAGAAATTGAAGCGATGGGATCTGTTTGAGTTGGTGCAGTGAGCACTATGCAGAGTCTTTGAAGTATGACGGCAAAAGTATTCCATCCACTTGATATATATAATTATTTCAATGCCTGTATGTTGAGTCTGCTTTGAAGGGGACTAGTTGGCAACTTCCTTCACAATATTTGTTCGCAGCTTCTGTTATTTATTTTTTATGGTACGTGGGGCGCAAGGATGTGGTTCCATTCGTCTTGTTGATAAAGATGGTCAGTCAACGGGCCGGGCCAGTGGGCCTCCCATGGGTGACCCTTCACCGGCCCGCCAAAAACCAAGGGCCGGGCCCTTGAACCGGCCATGTCCCGGCCTAGCCCGGTCCTGAACCAAAAAAAAAAAAAGTGTGAACCGAGACCGAACTACAAGGGCACGGTCCCGGTTCTCGGGGACCGCAGCTTTTCGGGCCGGTTGTGGGCCGGGTCGGGAGCAGTATGGTGCCGGGATGTCGGGCCGGTCCGGCCCTTGGCCATGTCTACTTGTTGATTATTGCATCGTGGACTCTGCATAATTGACATGCTCAACTAGTATTATGTTAACCACAAAACGACATTTCTCTCATTCTTTATGATCATTTTACACTTTAAAAAAGATGCAACACACACACACTGTACACAAACGAATATATCTTGGTAATTGGTGATTCATAGAACAAGAACAACAGATAAGTAGCTACATATGTAGGAGAAATTCCTCAATCTCCAAATTATACATTTCACAATCTAGCTCGCACACGTGACACCTTTCACGGGACAACTATACGTACTTAAATCTTGAATCAAAGTAGCCATACCATTATAAGACGACCCTCCTTCCTCTACGGCCTTAATCGCCAAGTCCTTATAACATTTTACTCGGTTTCTCATCTCCAACCCCAATTGATCCCCCTCCATCACGATCCCCACCGCTCTCGCCAATGCACCCCTCTTCACGCCCTCACTACCCACCCTCTGCCACGTCATGTTCCCGACGCTAACCCCGACTCGCAGAACCTCCGTCACCAACTTCTCGTTGAAAAATTGCTCGGCGAAAAGCGGCCACGTCACCATGGGGACACCCGCGCAGACGCCCTCCAGCATCGAGTTCCACCCGCAGTGCGTCACGAAAGCGCCTGTGGCCTCGTGTTGGAGGACAGCCACTTGAGGGGCCCATCCCCTTATGACGAGGCCCTTGCCTCGCGTTCTCTCGATGAACCCCTCGGGGAAGAGGTCACCATCGTTTTCATCGCCTTTCGTTCGCACCACCCATATGAAATCGTGGCCGGATGTCTCGAGCCCGTATGCGATTTCGTGCAGTTGGGATCGGGAGAATTCTGCCATGCTCCCGAAACACACATACACGACCGAGTTGGGCTTCTTCGTGTCCAACCAACCCAAGCATTCATGTGCATCGATCGATGATTTGTTTCCCTTTTTGGCTTCATTATGAACTACAATTTCAATCATTGGACTTGTTAGAACAATTTGGTCAAATACAAGGAATCTAATTAGGATTTCGGTTCTCTAACCTCATCTACTTTAAGTTGGGGAGAGTGGAATATATGAATATAAATCATTTCTAACGTTTTTAAATCAGTGCTTTACCTCTGTCTCCTCTGTTGTGCAAAATAAGTGGGCCTATGTTCCAAGCCTTTCTCCCCAAAACTCCCTTGTAATACGAGGCATACTCCGGCTCGAGCTCGTAAAAGCTATTAACCACAACTCCATAGCTCTCCCAATCCGAGTCCCTCATTCGCTTCATAACCCGGCTAATCTCGTTGTCCTCTAAAAGATGATCCGACACTTGTGTTCTAACAAACTTGAGCTCATGCGGGAGATGAGGCACGACAAACTCTTCCGAAGCCGACGAGACCTTGTCGAAAGGCCTGTCACGGCTCATTATCTCCATGCAACATAGAGACAAGTAGCTTATCCCGTGAAAGACCAATCTTGGGATTTTGAATTTGGCGGCGCAGCCCGTGGTCCACGGTAAAAACATGTCCGAAACGAGACAGCTCGGATTTAGTTCGCGAATGAGATTTTCGAGCGGCTCTTGGAGTAAATCCAGGGCGTGGAAAAAATCGTGGACTAAATCATCCGAGGTGACTTGGTCCATGCTCACGATATCGTTCGGCAGTTCGGAATTTTTCGGCGGGAAGTCGATTATTTCGAGATTAATGTCGAATCCCGAGGTTTGGGCCGTTCGTATCGGTTGGGCGAATGCCGGGGTCGAGATTATGGTGGTTTTTACGCCTCTGGAGACGAAGAGTTTGGCCATGTCTAGTGTGGGGATCATATGGCCATGAGCTACCATTGGAATCAAGAAAATGTGGAGATGGCTCATCTTTTTTTCTTTTTGGGTTTTATTTTCTTGTTATGTTTTGAATGAACGAAGTATATGAGATTAAAGAAGCTCAAGGTTTATAGGGGGATAATAGAGAGATAATTGAAGTAGTATGTTGTATAGACATTGAATTGCATTAATGAGTTGTGACAAACACCGAACTCGAGGAGAAGGTGGATACCAAATTGTTAGAGAGTTATGAACAGAAGTCTTGGAAAGTGTGGCTGTAATGGCAACAGATTGTGCCAAATTTTATTAAATGACAAGGTACAAAAAGTCAAAAACGCTACTCAGCAGGTCACGCGAACGAAATTAACCAATTAAATAAATAAATAAAATGTTAACGAGATTTTAATAATGTATTAAAATAATATTTAAAATAAAATAATTATTATTGATTTAATGAAAAAGTAGGAGATAAATGGTTGAAAATAATTGGAAATGATAGGTAGTTAAAATTTTGTTAGTAAACGAATAATGAATTAATATTTATGTGATATGTAAGAATGATTGATTTATAATATTTAATTATATAAATAATATCTATACATCTATATATATATATATA
>CACSLK010027831.1:11567257-11578706 GCA_902706635.1 Striga hermonthica
TTTTTTTTTTTTTTTTTTTCAATTTTGTCCATGTTATGTTGTTCACGAGAAATGAATTCGTATCATTATGCATTTGAAATTCAAATAAAACTGATAAGTGTCATGCCTGGTGGGTTGTGGTTTTAGAATCTGGCATATTGTTAAGTTCCAGCATACTTTGTTTTTCCAAATATAAAAATTGGTCGGTTTGAGCCCATTAAACAATCTTTAAAAAATTATTTTTTTGTAAAATTTCGGTTAATTGACCGAACCGACCGAATAATTCGGTTTGGTTAATTTTCGGTTTTAAGCATACATTTCGATCGGTTCGGTTTTTGACTTATAGCATTTCGGTTAATTCGGTTTTCGTTGTTCGGTGACCGATGAACACCCCTAATCTTGGTTATATATGAATTTGTAATTTCCGAAGTGTTCTTATTTTCTGTTTATGTACAAGAACACAAGCGCAGTAACGAAAGAAGATTCAGCTGATGGGGAAAACCAGCTCTCGGTAAAATTACTTGGGAAAAAATTCCTGTGTCAAATACATCAAATTTAATCGAAATGTTTTTGATTGGTCTATGCTCATGATTAAACTCTGTGATATTTTCAGATCGGATGGCAAGACTCATGCGGACCTCAAGTTCGAAAAGAAAATGCAATTTTATGACTGTAAGCATTCGCCTTTTGTTGTTGCTAGAGTTTTTGTTTTCTGTTAGTTATTCAAAACGAAAACTGTTGAAATTTTAATCACATTGTCACTTGGGTACCCGCTTGTGGATAATAATTAATGGACGTGTCAATTTCGTATGCGTTTTTATGGCACCATTGCCCATGTAATATTTTAAAATTGAACTTATTCCTTATTTTTTTTTTATGTTTTCATGGATTTAATCAAAGTTAAATACTGTATACCTTTGCTTAATGTTTATAGAAAAAAAATGAATATATTGATGAGGGTTATTATTATGTTTTTTCCAGTGGTCAGGAGTGCAGTTGCGAAGAAAGCTATTTCTAAGGTATTTTTCTTGCTCGAGCTCCAAGATCATGGTATATGATAACGACGTTTTCCTTTAAGCTTAATTGGCTGCATATAATCAAAGTTCAATCACTGCATATAATTGGCTGCCCGTATCTTGTTTGTGTATGGTTATGCCATTGTTTTCTTAAAAGCAAAGTAATTTTTTGCAACCAGGAAAAGCAGCAAAAGAAGAGAAGCCGTCAAAAGAGATTAAAGGCTTATGATCTATCATCCATCTCTGAGTACCTACCTGAAGTAAATTCTCCCTCGGAGTCGAAGCCTGCCGAACTCAAAATCAACAGTAAAACAAGAAATAAGTTGGTGTGAGTACCAAATTATATAGTACTTGGGAATTATTATTCTATCATATATTATTTACTTGGGCACTTTATTGCTTCTCAGGCTGAAAGAGGGTAACCAGCTAAAGACTGTTATAAATCATCCAATATTTCAATCAGATCCTTTAGGTGCCATTTATCAGCATTTGCAGAATACACAGCCTGCTGTCGACAAGAAGCCTAAGAGAAAGGATGATAAAACGAGAAAGAAAAAATCGAAACAGAAATCGTCGAAGGGCTTACAGTCGATGGAGATTTAAATTATTGGTTCTGTTGCCTCGTGAAATACCAACTCTTAAATTCCAATACCTATTTATCTTGTAGCTATCTGTGTGTTTCACAATTGTGATGCGATGAATGTAGCAGGAAATTATGACTGGGATGTGTAAGTGAGATTCTCATCTCAGCGTAGATTTTGTGCTAGTTACAGTGAAGGAAACTTCTTCAGTTTATACCCCATTTTTTGACATAGTTTTACATGGAGCCTGTTCTGGAGTTTGCTTTACTGGGCAGGATACAAATGCAAGAACCAATACAAATGCAAGAACCAACGTCCGAAGAGTTGGTTCTCTTTGATGATCTAAATCTTGACATTTTTCTTTCAACATTTTTGTAGCTATAGTCGATTATAATTTTACGCTTGCCAAATTATGATAATTATTGGAGACAAAATTTTGTAATTTTCTTTCTCCATGTTATACATTTCCAAATGAACAATATACCATTTGAGATGTTGGCAAATGATGGTGGAGGAAAAATTGTACCTTTCTCTAATATTTAAACTAGTAAAATACTCACGTACAACATGGGTGTTGAGTTAAGAAATATATAATTAAAGTTATTGATGTTTAATACCAAATCTAACTCCAGAGTAAAAATAATATAAAATCATCACGAAGCATAGATTTTCGTCATGTCAATATCGAAGTGTGAGAAGCTGTCACTTAGGACCAACACGTTTTGAATTAAAATATAGGGAACAATATGGTCTTCGTTGAGATAATATAGTTATCATCCAGAATTATCTACAGTTTGGTGTTACCTCAATTGGCCGCGCTTAAGCATGTTGCAGCAAGGAAAAAATTATAAATGATATACTGGTCAGTAATGACATTGTCGAGCATATGAAATCTGCACCGGCAGATGATTTCGGAAAAACAGATTCATACGGAAGTGACAAAGAATTGAATACTAAGACGGTCCAAAAACACGTAATAAGCAAAAGAATACCATAAGGCTACTTGGTCTTCTTCTCCTTGTTTGAGGGCAATGGAATCTTTTGCAGTATTTTATCATCAATTTTGCGGCATTGCGCCTTAGCTATATCATAGATAACACCGAGCTTTTCATCAATTTGGTTTTGGTACTTTTCGTACAACAAAGGTATTGACAAACTCAGAAGAATACCTGTTTAACAACAAAGAGATATTTTAAATTCCAACAAGAACTAAACAGAATGTAATCATTAAGATATATGAAAACTCAAGAAAATTAGGACATACCAACATAAAGCAGTGTAAGAAAGTTGAAGAAACTTCCGAGGTAAGAAACGATCCACAAGCCAATAGCAACCTAATTAGCGGAAATCACATCACAAAGTATTCCTCCTCAATCAGTAACCGAGGCCAACATTAGAGTTGCATGAAATAATAACATCAGCACCAATAACAACAAAAAATGAACACATAGTCGATGAATCACAATACCTGAAAAAAGAGCTTCAAATTTCCACCTATTGCAATATCATGAGCAATTGATAATCCATAGTTTACCCAAACTCGCATCTCATCAGCAGCTTTTACGACAGTCTCCTCAGAAACTTCAAGATTAGGAATAGGTGGCAGAGGTCTAAGATCACATACAGGATTCATTCATTTATCTATTCAACACACTTCACCATAAAAAAATAAAGGCAAAATTACATTTTTAGTCCTGCTGGTTTAACGTTGTAGCATTTTTAGTCCCAAGATTTCAATTTTTTGTCATTCGATCCTGTAATTTTAAATTGGGGACTGAAATTGCAACAAAATTTAAAATTACAGGACTTAAACTTAAACTGCTAATAAAAAATCCATCCAAAAGAATTTTTTATAAGCAATTTAAGTCCTGTAATTTTAAATTTTGTTGCATTTTCAGTCCCAAAGGATTGAAATTGCATTGAATTTTAAAATCACATGACCAAATAGCAAGAATGTTAAATTCTTAGGACTAAAAAACGCCACTGGATCACACCAACAGGACTAGAATCGTAATTCTGCCAAAAACAAAATAAACTATATTCTAATAATTAAAATAGGATATACAGTAACCCACCAGATATACCACATTTCAATACCCTTAACTAAGATGAATAAACATCAAACACAATATTACAGCATAGAGATCAACCATTAGCACATCCCAACAGCAGAAAAAAATACACACAACGAACACAATATGAATCCAGAAATCACTCAACCTATTGAGAAGCGATGCCGATTTAGCCCAGAAAAACAATATTGCGACCAACAACAATAAAACGTTTGCAACGAAGGATAGCAAATTGTATCCAGCGATTTCGAATAGGATCCAAAGAGCAATTGAGCCCACAAAGAAAGTGACGCTACAACGCCATTTTCTCCACAACAACACATCAACAACTGCATAAATCACTCAATATGAATCGAGAAATCACTCAACCGATTGAGAAGCGATTCCGATTTAGCCCAGAAAAACAATATTGCGACCAACAACAATAAAACGTTTGCAACGAAGGATAGCAAATTGTATCCAGCGATTTCGAATAGGATCCAAAGAGCAATTGAGCCCACAAAGAAAGTGACGCTACAACGCCATTTTCTCCACAATAACACATCAGCAACTGCATAAATCACTCAATATGAATCGAGAAATCACTCAACCTATTGAGAAGCGATGCCGATTTAGCCCAGAAAAACAATATTGCGACCAACAACAATAAAACGTTTGCAACGAAGGATAACAAATTGTATCCAGCGATTTCGAATAGGATCCAAAGAGCAGTTGAGCCCACAAGGAAAGTGACGCTACAACGCCATTTTCTCCACAACAACACATCAGCAACTGCATAAACATGATAAAAGTAGAAAAACGAAACAAATAATTATGCTTGATGAACAGCCCTAAATGAAACAAATAATAGGATCCGAAGGATAGCAAAATATTTGATAAACCTTTTCATATGTGAATCAAAAATCTTACAATTTGAGTGTAAATTATACCTGAACCACCGCCTAAAGCAAGATGAACAGATGCGGGACGATATTCTCCCATGGCAGTTAGGTTTTTCAGATAATCAAACTGCCTAAAAATAGGTGATCAACACAGAGATTATAGACAATCAAGGGAGGGAGAATTGAATTGGCAAATGAACATGATTTCAAAATGCCGACTCCCAAAGTAGATGCGAATGCGATTTCCCCATCTCCTTCATAAAGTTTTAAAAGTATATACTTGTTGTGAAATATTTATAAAATAATGTATGTGAATGACTATTTTGTCCCTGATGTAATTATATTATTACAGTTGTGCCACCAGAAGTTTCCTATAAACAGGAGTTTCAGTTATAATGAAAATCGTACCTAAGAGAAAACATTTTTTCTATTATCTCTCTTTCTCTCTAGTTTTATAACACGTTATCAGCACGAGTCTCTGCCCTCTAGAACTCGGTTTGTAATATGACGAGAGTATGCTCTACGGTTGCATCTTAGAGACGATCTTCCGTATCAGAAATCTAATTGTTACAATCGTTACTTTTTTCCAACCAATTTTTCGTATCACTCATGGGGGAAATTCTGAATTTTTATGCTCTACCTTTAGCCATTTCACTTAATAAATTCAACTTTCATTTAATAAATTCAACTACTAAACAAAAGAAATGCAATGTACTAACTCATCATCTAATAAATTCAACTTTCATTTCTCATTTTTTTTTTAAATTTAGATACATTAAATTAACATTATTTCAACTACTATTCACTTGCAAGTTCCAAGTCTATGAAACCCACCAAACCAAATGCATATTAACAATTATTAGATGAAGAAAACATTACTTAATACATGATGTATTCTATACAAATATCATTGTTTGTTACACATTTCAAGCACGCATTAGTGAAATTAATTTTTGCTAATATCATAATGCTTGGGGTAATGAGAGCTTTATTCAGAGACCAATATTGATATGATTTAATAAAATAAGATAGACTATTATCATAAAATATTTAAGTTTTAATTTGTTGCTGCGGAACTATTTTGGCATATTGGCGAATACTTATGGATTGGTTATTGCAATACGGTAACATGTGGAAATCTATGAATTGACCCATGTGATATGAAAATAAATATGTGTGGCTACATAGACAGGCCAATGTGGCTCTACAGCCGAAGGTGATATTTAATGGTAGCCGACGGGTCAACTGTTGAAATATGAAAAATATGTGAAATGGCCAGACAGTGTATCCACCGAAATAAGATTTGAACAACTAACTGAACCGGTTAGTGTACTGAATAATGATAACCGGTGATAGGGAATGGCCAGATGATAAGGCCATGTGCAACAAATATACATATAGACGGATATGAATGGCTATATATACATGGGTCGGCCAGTGCGGCTCTGCCACCGACGACGGGCAGTACAAATTAAGTGATAGCCGATGAATGAAATAAATGATACTTCGTATCTGGCCATGTGAAAATCGAATAAAGTCCTGATCGTGAAAGGACATTATATGGAGTAACATGATCCTGAAAAATAGTTGATAAATTTTCCAAATTTATGGAGTAACGAAAATTGATGAAATAGTACCAGAAGTTACCGTATGATACCAAAAGCTACCACATAATGATAATATCGTGATACTTGAAGCTACCACGTTATGATAAATTAAAATGATGAAGTGGTACCGGAAGCTATCATTAGAAAATTGGTCAATTTGAGAAAGTGGTATCAAAAGCTACCAGTATGAGTGATCACAAGAAATGATTTCTCAATATATTATATGAGTCTAAGAGAAGATATCTGATGATAAGATCACACTGATAATATGAGATCATATAGATATTACAATGATGTGCTCCAGAAGAAGCACACATGACAATAATTGTAGTAATGAAATACTACACACTTATCTAGTGAAAAAGCAAAATTGATATCATTATTACTGAGAAACAAGTACAGAAGGTTCAGATGATGAAAATATAAAAGGTAGTAAATCCTTGATAAATACAAAATGCAAAAAATATTACATAATAGAACCCATAAAAGAAGGGTGCGTCTCGAGAGTATAAAACTCCGTAACTCTGCCACCCATTATTGCTATCTGGGTTCATAATGAGAGATCTAAAGGATAAAAAGCTCTTTTTCGCTTGACCCCTTGTGTTTTCACAGAATCTTGAAATGTGATGCATTCTTGAAGCTTTTTGATAAGCTCAGCAGACGTATCTGCAGATTTGAATACTTTTCTCGTTGGAGGAGATATAAAGGTTTGATATACTCCTTGGTCTAAAAATCCAAGCAAACCATGAAAGAAGTTATTAAAATTCAATAGACCTATGGGTTTGTTATGAAGTTTCAATTCTGCCCAAGAAGCAATAGTGAACATCATCATTAGCGTTTCATAACCGCCTAGAAGAATGATAAATGCATCGCTCTTGTTCACCATATCCATCATACAATCATGAATAGAATGAGTTAGCATCATGCTTATGGAATCCTTGACTACCCTTGTTGAAGCTCTATGAAAAGGTATGATACTTTTCACTTCTATCTCAAAATATTTTCGAGCCAATAAAAGATAATCAAAGAAAGTGATGCTAGTCCCTCCATACAGTAAATTGATTTTTTGATTTCCCATATCCCTTGCTAACTGACTTACAATATCAACATTTTGAGAAAAACTTATCAGCCTAGAACCACCAATAACACACATGGTTTTGATCAGTTGAAGTAAACTATTACCTTGCGAAGACTCTGAAACATCCATATATTCTTTGATAAACTGAATTTTGCAAATTTTTATGAGGCATAAGATTATGAAGAATGACTCGCTATTTAAAAAGAAAGTTTTACAAAACGATAGATGTTATTACTGTTTTCCTCTGACAATTGCAACCGACAAATAAGGCGTGAGATTTTAAATAAATCTTATCTGTCGGCAGCTAGAAGATTTTCCAGAAATTACAGTGCAACATACTAAACTTCATTAGTATGATTTTTCATAATAACAAGACTAGTTTTACAAACTTTATCTTTTGAAACAATATTTTCGAGTCTATAGCGTTCCTCTTCATTTTTGAAACGAATCCATAGAGACAGAAGCTCACGATGCATATAACCACTAGGATGTGTCTCAAGAATCTGGTGAATCGTGTGATCCATAGACTCCTTACTCAATCCATCCTTTATAAATGCTATTTTAACTTCTCGATTTTTGGACACGAACCCCACTGATTTACATCGTGTGTCACAAGTCCATCGAGCGCATTTGAAGCATCCACCTAATCGTTTTGCTCTTCGTTTCTTTGCAAAAGTACTCTTACCCATACCTGGCATATATTTGTATGAATTTGGAAACTCTCCCGACAATCGAACTTTTGCTTCAATCAACCATCGAATATCGCCTGGTACCATTAATCATTAGCACCCTCAATCTTTCTATTCGAGACTGATAAATTATTTTTACGATATTTATTGGAACAAATGGATAATATTTACGGATATTTGAGAATGCTAAATCCATTTGTAAATTCGGACCTTTGTTCAAAAATATTGAATGGATTGCTTAATAATTTATAGAAATGATGCGTATGCTATACAACTCTAAAAACAAAGAGTTTGTGCTACAGAAGTAATGATACGCATGTGATACAATTCTGAATTAAATATTGTGGGTCAGAATATGCACTTGAAGTGCATTTATTGCCGTCGAATGATGATGTGATATGTTTGTGATAAATGGGTCACAATGAATTATTGTGATATTTACTGATATAAATGATGATGGTTTGAATGATTAACTGATTCGTTGTGATATGAGATACTTTGTTCTCGATTGGTGAAATTATTACTGGCTAAATATTTGTGAATCGATTTTTGATCAAACTGAGTATGAAAGGGGTACGATATATATATGGGCCCACTACCCCTCCATGTGTGCTACTAGATATTATGGATCCACTAGATAGCCACATGTGTGATTTGTAACCTGAAGTTACGAGATGATTTGATCAAAGAATGTGTATATGACACGTAACCTGAAGTTACGAGATGGTTTGATCAAAGAATGACACAGGATGGCTGTGAAAGAATGAAAATAAGTGTCATATGAAAGTGATGAAGCTAGTAATATAATCATCTCATATGATAAACTCATGAAAAAAAAATGTGCACATTATAAGTGATATGAGTTCAAAGTCCTCCTATTATATGTTGAAATCGAGAACGAAATGGAGATTATATGAACTCCCCTCAAGAAACTCAATACTGAAGGGGAGAATCAATTATTGAAATTTTGGAAATGATATATGCATCACACTGAAAGTGTGCAAATCATAAACTGAATGATACTGATGGTAGTTAAATATATGAAATGATATGATGGTGGAAAGATACGCTGGAAGCGTTGGTATTGTGCAAATTGAAATTCCCCAAATAAGTAATGAAAGGAGGCATATACATACTATCGATGAAATTAATTGATAATGAGATATCTCAATATATTATGGGGAATAATGGGTATGAATATGTGTCGACACAAACAAATGAATAGCGCTATATAAATGATATTGACGAGAATGCAATCAACTGAAATGTGAATATTGGAAACTATTGGCAGTAAGACCATTGAAATCAATTGATGATGAGAATGAGTTTGAAAATTGCACAAAACATGATATGGCACATTATCGTGAATAACCATCAGTTTCTGAAAATCTGAATGAATCTATATGACATTCATCAAAATTATGGAAATGTTATTATGATGAATATATGGAATACGCGTTATACTCTTTTTCCCTTGGCTGAGGTTTTGTCCCATTGGGTTTTCCTAGCAAGGTTTTTAATGAGGCAACAGGGATGACGTATTCACATGAATAGTGTACTCTTTTTCCTTCATTAGGATTTTGTCCCACTGGGTTTTTCCTAATAAGGTTTTAACGAGGCATATTCATGGTATAATGAGGACTACTGAATAATTGATATGATTCCTCATTATGATGAGAAAACACTGGAGTAGCTGTACTCTTTTTCCTTCGATCAAGTTTTTTCCCACTGGGTTTTCTTGACAAGGTTTTAACGAGGCAGCACGTGGATACTCCATTAAAGATGATCTATTTGAGGGGGAGCAATGTTGTACTTCCACAATGCTCAGGTTTTGTCCCACCGGGTTTTCCTGAGGAAGCAATGTTATAATTTCAAGATGATCAGGTTTTGTCCCACCGGGTTTTCCTGAGGAGAAATGTTGAGATTCCACAATGATCAGGTTTTGTCCCACTGGGTTTTCCTGACATGCTGAAACAACGGTACATGATGGCCACAAGATATACTTGAAGATGTGCAAATTGGACTTTGTTCTAATCAGTTAAAATATGTTTATAAATAGTCATTCAAGGGGGAGTGTTGTGAAATATTTATAAAATAATGTATGTGAATGACTATTTTGTCCCTGATGTAATTGTATTATTACGGTTGTGCCATCAGAAGTTTCCTGTAAATAGGAGCTTCAGTTATAATGAAAATCGTACCTAAGAGAAAACATTTTCTCTATTATCTCTCTTTCTCTTTAGTTTTATAACAATACTTTTATATAATTTTTTTTGTAGAGTTTTATCTAAAAATTAGTACGTGGCCCGTGAGATACACGGTGAAAAATAGTACGGCTGTACTATAATTTAAATATATAAATAACAATATCATAATTTACCCATTATTTTTTTAAATCGAACCAGATTGAATAGTCCAACCGAGTGGACCGCAAATCGATTTACCAATCAATCTAGTTTGTTTGAATGAAATAATTGTTTGTAAACCGATCAACGCCAGTTGCTCGAACAAGTAGGATTTGTATGATTTAAAAAAAAAATTGTACCATTTAAAATTATTTTCAATATGAATAAATATACATATCTAGATAAATTATTAATAAATTAAATTCTGGTCCAAGTACTCATGTATTGAATAAATAACTTGATCGGTTCGACGATCCAATTATGAGAAACTTTGATTACCATAAATTAATAAAAAAAATGTAATGCAATATCATTTAGTTTACATAAATATTAATAAAATTATATATAAATATTCAAAAGTCATTGAACATATTTTCACAAAATTATTCTTGAAAATACTGTTAAAATACTTTTCCGAGAAGGTTTTATCGAAAACGTCAGAAAACATCTAGAAAAAAACAAATCTTTTTTGGTTTTAACCCTGCGACATAGAAGGAAAAGACCCTATAAAAATTTTTTAAATGCTATTCTTCCCAGCAAGAAAACGGATGCGCTAACGCGCAACGGCTTTCGCGCTAGTTGTGCGGCAACTTGAAAAACTCCATTCCAATCCCCAACACTTTCCTCAGCATCTCCTCTGTTATCCCCTTACGATCTATGCACATTAGAGATGGGAATAGCCTGCACGAGTACAAGCTTTGATTACATTACATTTATTGTAATAAAGTATTTTTAATATTCAAGTTTTAATTTAGTTTCAATAATCGATTTGGCTTACCAAACCTTGTGTCATGATTTTGGACTATTTTAAATACCACCAAAAAGTATATCAATCAACTTGGCAGTAACTTATTTCTGCCACCCGATTAATTCAAATAAATTTATTTATTTTTTCTTCAATCTATTAATTTTATGAAATAATTCATGTTACAAATGGTTATAATAAATAGAAATAAATTAAGATGGTATATAATATATCTAAATATAAATGAATTATTTCTTACTTTCTGCATATTTATAAAACTTATGCTTTTAATTAAGATTATTTACGATAAAATATACAATGCTAAAATGAAAAAAAATTGGAGTTTTTTAGTAACTAAACTACACATACTATTTTAAGTAAACACGAATATACATA
>CACSLK010027831.1:11589723-11627749 GCA_902706635.1 Striga hermonthica
GACCGTCCGACAACAACACATGAACATTTTGATCTCAACTAGCATAACATGACCATATGAACTGAATTAAACTGGAAACGTGAAAGTTTGCTCAAAGGACTGAACTTGGCCGCGGCGGACGCACCGTGCGTCGCCGACGGCGTTAAGCCGTTTTACGACCCATACTCATTTTCTCTCGGCAATTCAAACTTAACTGAACGTGATCAATGATCTACTGAATAAATCACATAAAGTGCTCGAGGAAAAAGGAACTTAACATACTGAACAATCGCGTACGGCCCGTGGTGCGCTACGTGCGCAACCACGTCACCTTTGGCCGAAACACCGCAAAACATGACTAATCCTCCGAACACTTAATCTAATCTAAACATGATATTGCATATAAAGACTAAACATACGAAAGTTGATCAAAGATTTTAACTTAGAACATGACATGATTCGGCACGGCTTCTCGCACGGCCTTAACCGCATGTAACACGCATGAACATCTAAATTGAAAACCGAACTTAATGAACGTAATAATCTCAGCCTACAACGACAGGGATTTTACCTCCGATTATGCTCAATTGACGGCACTAATTCGGATTCCCGTGTTTGTGTGGCTCTCCGTGAGCGATGCGACGCCGTGCGGTACCTTGCGCCGTAGCGTGTGATGGCTTGCGGTGCGTGCGATGGACTGCTACTACGGCGGCGGGTGCTTGCGTGCGCCTGGTTGCCGTGCGGTGCGCTGACTGCCGTGGAGTGCTGTTGCTACGCGTGCGATTGCTCGGTACTTGCGATAGCTTGCGTACAATCTCTTAGGATTCCTCACAAAATTCACTTACTCTAGGAATTTAGTACTATAGGTGAAGAAATGGAGTAAAACTTTTCCAAACTTCCTCCTTTTTAATAATGAGGCCGAAGAGGTGAGGTATGATGATGGTTTGGAGGTTTAATCTCCATAAGACACTTGGAGAGAACTTAAGTACATTTAGATGACTAAGCATCCTCTTAAGTCCCCATAATGCCACGTTTAACATGTCTAAAATGAAGGAAAATTTCCCACTTTAGAAGAAATATATGTACGGCTTTTTGCATGAATTTGGAAATTTCCCCACGGCTTAACACTTATTAATGTGATTAATTAATAATTAATCACTTTCTTTATGTTTAATCCTTAATTAAACATAATGCTTAATTACCAAAATTATTCCGAACGTAAACGGTACGTCGAAAATAATTTCCGGTAATTTCGACTAAACTGACTGAAAATAATTAATTTCGAAAATTAATATCGGAACTAAAAACATAATTATACTGATAAACTGACGGGATATTACATAAATAGCCTAATAATATAGCATAAAGCAGAGACCTCACACAAGAGGTCTAGACACCAAGAAACAATCCCAACATAAATAGACATAATACTTAGATAAAACAACTCCACAATAGATGATACAACTCAAATAAAGGGTAGATAAGTTGAATCCCTTCACTACAAAATAATCAACTAAAAAATGGTACAAGCAGAACCTAAATAGCAATTGACAAAGGGAAAGGAACACTACTGAACCAATAAAGGACCTAGCACTTCCATACCCTTCATTATTACTCAGCCACTAGCTTGCAGTTCTTTTACTCCAACCAATCACTTTGGGCAGCTCCCAGCAGCACTCTTTCTGGCAACCAAACTTCTTCAAATTTTCAGAGATTCCGGGCATTCCAAAGCCACCATAATATATAAGTAGTCAGCTCAATCTTGGGCTCTGAAATCTCTTTTTTATCCACTGAACACACATTGCTCCAACAACGCTTAAATGATTCAGAGAGAGTGGATGCATTCCACTGAACAGGGGCTAATGACCATACCTTTTTGGATCAATCACAGTGTAGTAGGACATGCTCTATAGACTCAAACTCTTCACCACAAGCACAACATCTAGGGTCCACCGCAAGCCCTCTTCTTTGCAGATTAAGACAAACAAGCAATGAGTTATTGTAGCATTTCCAGGTAAAATGCTTAAGCTTATGCTTAACTTTGATACTCCAGCTCCTTCCTCTGATCTTCTTGTCTCTATAAGCTGTGTCACTTCCTTCAGCCATGTCTAAATCACTCAGTCTGTTCAACACCAAGTGAGAATAGGAGCTTGCAATTGAAAACTGGCCTTTTGCATCCAACCTCCATTTTAATTTATCTACCATAGTGGGGTCTGGAGATTTCATTCTTAGGATTGCTTCAACATCTTACGGATCAAAGCATTCCAACAACAAGTCTATGTTCCAATACCTACCATCATCATGAATCAGCTCTTTAACCAGAGTTACTCTCCTCATTCCCATCTCATTTCTAAAAGGAAGCCCCCTTGCTTTGCTAGAAATCCAAGGATCACTCCAAATGTTAATATGTTTTCCTTGCCTCACCTCCACTCTGAAACAGTCCTGGAATTTGTTCATCACCCCAATCCAGTTACTCCACAACCAAGAGATATTATAAGGTTTCTTTGCTTGCAGGATAGAGCAATCATGGAAATATTTTCCTTTCAGCACCTTGGACATGAGAAGATTAGGATGTGTAGCTACTCTCAAAATTTTCTTGAGGATGAGTGATTCATTGAACAACTCCACATCTCTAAACCTCAGCCCACCAACATTTTTAGGCAAAGTTATCAAAGACCATTTCTTCCAGTGAATTCCACTCTGTTGCTCACACTTTCTCCACCAAAAGCAAGCTGATAATCTAGCAATATCATGACAAACATCTTTAGGAAGGCAGAAACAGGACATGGAGAACACATGAAGTGCTCCAAGGACAGCTTTTACAAGAATCTCTTTGCCAGCATTTGAAAGGAGTTGATTTTTCCAGCACTCCAATTAATCTCTCACTGCCTTCAGCTAGTGTTGTTCACTACTAAATTTGTTCATCTCTTACGACTAATAAATTTGTGGTTGTTGCTTTAGATTTGACTTTGAAAATTGTAAATTTTATTCATATTTTGCTGAAATAGCTTTTACAAGAATCTCTTTGCCAGCATTTGAAAGGAATTGATTTTTCCAGCTCTCCAATTTATCTCTCACTGCTTTCAGCTAGTGTTGTTCACTATTAAATTTGTTCATCTCTTACGGCTAATAAATTTGTGGTTGTGGATTTGGATTTGACTTTGAAAATTGTAAATTTTGTTCAAATTTTGCTGAAATTAAATCATTTTTTTGTAAAAAAAAGGGTGTTACTATTTACTGCCCCATATTACTAGTCACCGCCCCCCTTGGACGATTTCTCCCAATCAGAATGTCTTCTTCATCTGAGGTTTTTATATTTTTTTTTCATCCGAGCGACGAAACCGGACAGAACCGGCCGTGTCCAACCGACCAAACCGGACGCCAAAATGGCGTCCGGCCGGGTCGACCGGACAACAATGGGTGCGGGCAGTTTTTATGGCCGTACGGACCGGTCCGTGTCCGGACAGACCAGCCGTACGACCCAAGTGGTGTCCGGCGGCGACGGCCAGACGGAACCGAGTCCGTCCGGTCCGACCGGCCGGACACCTTTTTTTATTATTATTTTTTTTAAATAATATTATTAGAATTTATTTTGTTATAGAAATTATTTTAGGTATTAGAAATTATTATGTTATAAATTCGAAATAATTATGTTATAAATTGGGCGTTAGATATTATCGCTTTAGGAATTAGAAATTATTATGTTATAAATTGGACGTTAGATATTATCCAGTTATGAGTTAGAAACCGAATTTGGCACTTTTGGCTCTGTCAAACTCACGACTCGCGACCAAAACTCGCGAGTTTAACAGAGCCAAAACACCCAAAATTCGCGACTCGCGAGATGAAGTCACGAGTCGCGACTGTACTCGTGAGTCACGACTTTATGTCGCGAGTCGCAAATTTTGGCACTTTTGGCTCTGTCAAACTCGCGAGTCGCGACCAAAACTCGCGACTCGCGATACATTCTCGCGACTCGCGAGTTTAACAGAGCTGAAATAGCCAATATTCGTGAATCGCGAGATGAAGTCGCGACTGTACTCGCGAGTTTAACAGAGCCGAAATTATTATGTTATAGATTCGAAATATTTATGTTATAAATTGGACGTTAGATATTATCTGTTAGGAAATAGAAAATATTATGTTGTACCATTGAAACAATTATGTTATAAATTGGATGTTAGATATTATCGTGTTAGGAGTTATAAAATATTATGTTATAGATTATAATTTAACATGTTTGAAATATTGTAATATATTGCAGGTGTCATTGGAAGATTTTGGAGGAGATGGTATTGATTACAGTTCTGCTTTCAATACAACTACATTCTTTGTTAGTGATCTGGTCGCGATTAATGATGCAAAAAGTACGGCAATTCTGAATGGTTTTGATTTGATTATTTCGAAACACATAAAAGGAGGAAGGTTGAAGATCTTGAAGTGCAAATGAGGCGAACGTTATAGAGGCAAGAAGGTAGATGTTGCTTCTAGAAGTTCGAAAACCAACAAGTGCCAGTTCCCTTTTGAGATAAAAGTAAAGCGGGTGCCCGGAACGCAATTCTGGATGATCCACAAGTGTCAAAACAAAGAGAAGGGCTTCCACATTTTGGTCTCATTTGCACAGGTACAAGATGTCGTTGGTCGAGATGAATTGCATGACTCCGTGCAACAACAACTTCTTGATTGCGTACGCACTCATGAAGGACGAGAAAGAGGCCAGTTATGAGTGGGTTCTCCATAAGCTGAGACTTCTGATAGACTCTAAGGTAAGAATAAAATATTTAATTTTTATTTAATTAGTAATAAAAGTATTTTGTGCAATATAGTAAAAATATTTTAGCAATTTTTGCTCTGTCTCATTAATATTTCTGTATCCGCTGCTGCTCAGGTACATCCTAATGTGGTTGTCACTGACAGAGAATTGGGATTAATGACTCCTATTAGGAGGAACTTTCCCCAGTCTGCCCACTTACTCTGCACGTGGCACATCAACAAGGATGTGGAAGACAGACTCTACATGCTGCTTGGAAAAAATAAAAAATTAGCTAAGAGTTTCTTGCGCGGTAGGTGGAAGGCGATTGCCGATGCCAGTACGGTTGATGAGTATGACACTGCCGTAGCTCAATTGCGTGTCAAATACCGAAATCATCTAGAAGTGTTACAATATGTCGAGCATACATGGTTAGTCCATAAGGAGAAGTTTGTGAAAGCTTGGACTAACCGGGTAACACATTTTGGCAACACAACTTCATGTAGGGTGGAGAGTGCACACTCTGTGTTGAAGCGGTGGCTTCACACGTCGACTGGCACGCTCGATACAGTGTGGCAGAAGATTGATGCGGAGATCAAGTCCCACATGACTGGAATAAGGTACACTCCTTATTTTTAACTGTGTTAGATCGTTTCACATATATAAGAATTCTGGGTATTTCGTTTTATTTATAAAAATAAATATAAATAAAAAAAAGCCGACCAAAATGTAATATATAAAAATATATTTTATTTAATATTTAGATATTATTAATATAAACAAACACTATTATAAAAAAAATTAAACAATAATATATACTAAACATATTGATAAATGCACAATATTGTTATTTCTACATTAACTATAATATAATGTTTTGTAATATATTACCAGGACACCGCTTGAGTCTTCGAGACTTAGGAGGTATACGGGGTTTACGGGATTCCCTTTTGCGTGCTTGACAGTTAGGGTATCACATTACTTTCTGGACATATTGAACTCTGAGCTGACGAGGATGCGAGACTTGAGCTATGAAGTTTACGAGCGTTGCGGTTGTGTATTGCTTACCACTCATGGAATTCCTTGTGCCTGTACGCTTCGTACGACATTTTATTCTGACCTTTCAGTTGAATTGAATGATATACACGAGTTCTGGAAGACACTAGAGATGTTACAGCCAGGTAATTTAAGGTTAATGTTTCATTTACAATTTTCTACTTCCTAATTCATTGTTAATTACAAATTAAATTACATTACGTTGTTAAATTCATTGATTTTTTTTTTACCGTACACACTTGTAGGGACAGATCACCAGAGCCAGGATAACCTGAGGCAGGATCACCTGAGTGCATGGACAGATGTTGATGTATTTCAGACGTTTGTCCAAGAGGTTGAAGAGGGCTATCCTGCGACGATTCGCTACATGAATCACCTCATGTACGCTCAGCTTTACCCAGAGCAACAAGCTTATGCAGAACCTGAGGTTAAGGAAAATACGGGAGGTCGTCCCAAGAAAACCGATTCAACTAAGCGTAAACCATCGCGCTGGGAATACAGGGATAATTCGAGAGGTCGTCCGGTGGGCCGTACAATAACTTCTTCGCGCGGACCGACAAACACTTTTTTGCGCGGAACGACAAACACTTCTTCGCGTGGACCCACAAGCAGCCAGTCTTCTCAACCGTCACAAGAGGCACCACAAGGTGACATATTTTTTTTATACAATTGAACGTTAATTAAAGTTTTAATATAAATTATATTATATATATTGTGACGTGAAATTTTTATTATGATGTTTCAGCTGGTATGTCGACAGATATATTTGGTTTTGAATACCGGAATAGTATTCCCTGGCATATGTTGGAGCATGTAGTGAGCTACTTGAATGTGAAAGCGGATGGTAACTGTGGATTTCGGGTTATAACGAGTTACATTTACGGGGACCAGGAGATGTGGCAACTCGTACGAGAGAACCTTGCCAATGAGATTTACAGCCACCGTGAGTTGTACGAGTATATCTATTTCCAGGATATCGACTCCAATCTCGTTCGAACAAAGTGGGAGGGGGCCTTGTGGCCAACATCACTGGATGGATACTCCATTCGACCTCTTCCATGTTGCAACTCTATTTAATACGGCTGTCATTTTGTTATGCTCTGGCCTTGATGGTAAACAGTTCAACCAATTAAGTTGGACAATATTGCCACTCTCTGCGCCATCGACGGCTACACGACCACGACGTGAGATTGGGATCTGTCATCTTGGTTGCTACGCACACTATATTCGTGTAGATTTGACTCCTGATTGTCCATTACCGCCTATTCATCCTTTATGGTTTAGGTACCGAACTAATTCGGTTCAGGATTGAGAGAATCAGTACCAGCGTAGGTTGCAATTGTGGTTTGAGGAACAAAATATTCCTTGATGAATAAAAAACGAATATTATTCGGTTGTCGTTATTACTTTTATTGTAATGTAATTGTGGGTAATGTCATAAATTTTGAACAATAAAAAAAAAGCTAAAACAGGGGCTAAGGATCGTATTGATATAAAGTGCGTGAAAAACGGAGCTAAAACGAGCACAAACGAGCAAAAATAAAACAGAATCTGTTGAACTCGCGACTGGCGAAACAAAGTCGCGACTCGCAAGCGACTCGCAACATTATCTCGCGAGTCGCGACTTCCGGCTTGCGACTCGCGAGTTTAACAGAGCCGAAACAACCAATTCCGCGACTCGCGACTTCATCTTGCGAGTCGCGAGTGCAGTCGCGACTCGAGAGATGAAGTCGCGAGTCGCGAGATTCTGGCACTTTTGGCTCTGTCAAACTCGCGACTTTGACTCACGACTCGCGAAATTCTCTCGTGAGTCACGACTCTACACTCGCGACTCGTGAGTTTAAAAGAGCCGAAAATGCCAAAATCATGACTCCCGACTTCATCTCGCGAGTCGCGACTCTACTCGTGACTTTGTGTCGCGAGTCGCGAGATTCTGGGTTGCACTGCGCCACACTATGTTTCGGGCTCGTTTGAGCTCGTACGAACTCAGAATTGAGTTCCGTTTATTCCTACGCGTCGCTAACGAACCCCTCAATCCAATTATGCTCTCGAAACCAACTTTTCTGCAGAGTAAATTTGCACTAAACTCCCGACCTACAATCCCCACACGACTCGTGTGGAGTAGCCGAACCATATATTTTTTATCACCATTTCACATTGATTATGTCAAACATCATTGTTATGGAATATTTGAGTTCAAATAATGTAGTCTAAAAAAAAAAGAAAAAATACACACCAATCTCATTAATGTTTTACAATAAAATAAAAAAATAAAAAACATTCATTACATAATTATTTTGACTTGGCATAATTCGCCTTAAATTTAGCCAATTCATCTGCGTACCGCTGCACCAGCACAAGATCATAACCTGTAAAATCCCAGCAAGGATTTTGTAAAAAGGCTGGCAATACGGTCCACCCACTACAAAAAATGGAAGGAAAAAAAAATTATGTTAAATACCTATAAAAAAATAAAATTATTGTAATCAAATAACAACTACAATTTAGAATAAGACTTACATAGTCGTTGTTGGCACGCGTAGGGACCTCGTTCTGGTCTGACAGATTCTCGCCCAAACATTTAGGATGGAAAACCCGACGGTACAACTGCATGTACTCCGCAGTCGCCTCTGCTCGATCATCTGTGCTGACCTTATACATACTGGAGTTGACGATTTGCGATACCGGGAACTGGTTCCACATAGATACTGCAGTGACATCAAAATTGTCAACCTTGTAGAGCCTCGACTCCCAAGGACGGCAGGCACTGATTGGCGTGAACATAGGGGGAGGGACTGTCTGGATATACCCCAACTGCCGCAGAAACCACACATGAAAGTACGGCTCGACGATATCGCGGTACCGGAATAACCCGCAATAAAGAGTCCTCGACTCTATCTCATGTGGGCTAGAGGTGTCGTATGGCAATCATTGCACCTGTTCATAATTGCATAAAAACATTTATAATAATATTTATATTATTTTAAATAACGAGTAACTAAATTTAAATAAAATAACTTTACGTACATCGGAGCAGTGAGCATGTTAAGTCTCCGACGGATGGCTATGAGACGCTCATCCTTCCTCTGACCCGCCGGTGGGCTCCACATCTGAGATCGTGCGGAGTCGTTAGGACCAAGGGGTAGACGCCCCCCCAGGGGTCGGAAATCGGGGAAATACTCATAAATCCAAGACTGCATAAGAGTCAAGCAGCCGGAAAGCTGTCTGGAGTCCCCTCTGCTGGCAATACCTAACTGTCGGTACAAATATGCCAGCGTAGCCGATCCCCACGAGTAACCCCCAATGGAATCCACGTCGTTAAGCACCTCAGCTTGGAGCTTAGGAGTCACTCTAATACCACTCTTGTCGCGGAACAAGGTGGTAGACAGCAACAACCAAATCCAGGCACCAGCCTCATCCGACGCCAACTGGTCTGTACCTCTGAATTTCTCCACAACGGAGCCTTCTGCCACAGAACCGCGCTGCTAGAACGTCCTAACGAGGTCAGCCTTACTGACTGAAAGTATATCCATGCAGTAAGCCTGACAGGCCTTTGAATCCGGCTCCTCAACGACCATGGATCCCTCAACAGGAATGTCCAAAATGGCCCGGACATCGTGCAACATAATGCTCATTTCACCAAAAGGCAGGTGAAACGAGTTAGTATCTGGCTTCCATCGCTCCACAAATGCAGTAAGCAGTGGAGTGTCTAAGTGGGCGTGCATGGAGTCTGCCAGATGTGACAGTCCAGTATCCTTGATCATATCAAGTGTCTTGGAAGACATTTCACCTCGCCAATCTTTTAGATTACCAAACGCTTGCACTCTGTGATGGCATTTCAGTAAGCCTCGGCACTCTCCATTCCACAACCGGGAGGCTACGTGCCCTAGAAAGCTAGGGATCACACTGCCAACCATGGGCCCACCGGCCATTGGACCTCTAACGATCTAGTCTGCCTCACGATCAGTCCTAGATCGTTTGCTAGTACCTGCATTAGAATAGAACATAATGTCACTAACTGTACCAATAACTTGTTATAATTAAGTCGAAATATTTAATGACAAACAACAATAAGTACGTAAATTATTTACCTGAGGATCCAGTGCTAGCAAAACGCCCCTTAGCCTGTCGTGGAGGAGCAGGATGAACAGGCCGTGAAGGAGCCGCAGGCCGCACAGGAACCGTAGCCTGTGCAGGAATATCGTCATCGTCCTCATCATATGAAGATGCCGACTTGTCATAATCCTCATCCATCTGGGCTACCGACTCATCAACATAATATCCTTGCTGACCGTCCGGTGCTGGTGCTGGTGGAGTGGGTATCGAACTGCCTGAATGGCCAGCAAAAACATATCTATGCTGACTGAGCTCTTATAGTGGTGGTGCACCATATCCTTGCTTACCAACTGGTACTGGTGGTGCACCATATCCCTACTTACCAACCGTTACTGGTGGTGTACCATATCCCCTCTGATCAACTGGTAGAGGTGGGCCACTGTATCCCTGCTCACCAACTGGTAGTGGAGGTGTCTGGAGTCTCGAACTGCCTGCCTGGCCAGTCTGTATCCTCCGAGCCTCTTGGATAATGAGTTCTCGATCCCGACGAGCGGACGCAGTTACACCCCGACGATTCGGGTGTCGGGTCCAAAACCGTCAATATACTCATCGAACTCATCGCCGTCTCTATCAGATTGTTCAGGCCTAGTAATACCCTAAATCACCAATTTAAAATAAAAATTCGTAAATATAATTTGTTTTTTAAAAAAATTGTAAATATTTTGTTTAAATTAAATTTTTAAAGTCAAATTTTAAATTAATGATACGAATTAATTAATTTACTTATAATAACGTCTTAAGTTAATATTAATAACTTATTAATCAATTTCTTATTTAATAAATATTGTAATAACTATTATAATAGTAATTAACTAATATTCACTAATTTTTTATAATTATTATAATTAATATTTTATAATATTTTTTCTTTTAGACTATAATTATTATTATTAAAGTAATATTTTTATTAATATTTAGTAATTTATTATTATTATTATGATAATTCATTAATTTTTAATCAAATAAATTATTTTATTATTATTTATTATGATAATTAATTAATTTAATTTTTATTTATTTATTACTATTATTACTAATTATTCATTAATAATATAATTATTAATAATTAATTTTTTTAAAATATTTTATTTCTTTAAAAAAAAAAAATTACTATTATTAATAATTAATTTTTAATTTTTATTTTTTAAAAAAATATAATTACTATTTTTTAATTTTTAAAAATATAATTACTATTTTTTTAATTTTTAATTTTTTTAAAAAAAAATTTAATAATTAATTTTTTATTAATAACTTTATTTTTATTTATTTATTACTATTATTACTAATTATGATAATATAATTATCATTAATTTAATTTATTTTTTTAAAATTTTTATTATAATAATTATTAATATATTATAATTATTAATATATTATTAAAAAAAAACTGTCCGGCCAGTTTTTATCCCGTCCGTCCGGCTCCCAAAAACGGACAGGTAGGGCGGCGCTCGGACGGGTCGGGCCGAACGCCAAAACGGGCGACCGGTCGCGGTGACCGGTCGCCTCGCGGGCCGTACGGGATCACCGACCGTACGGCCCAAGCTGCGTCCAGATGCGCCGAGCGGACGCGGCACATATTTTTTTTTTAAATAGATATAAATTGTAATACCTTGCTCGAGAACAATGCTTTGCCGATGCCGTAGGATTTTTTCGACATTTTTTTGGTTTTTTTTAAGCTCGAATGGCTCGTTGAAGTTTCGGTTTTAGAGAGATAGAGAGAGTAGAGAGAGTATTCAATTTAGGTTGAAGGGTATTTTAGTAAAAAAGGGGCGTTAATTAGTAAAAGGGGGGCAGTAACTAGCGATTCACAAAAAAAAAGGGTCTGGCTCGCCGATTCTGCGGCATGAGGCGAGGGCAGGTTGGGCCAGCATTTTGCAGGCCCGCAAGGGTGGCGGGGCCATCCCACCCCGCCCGCATTGGCGGGTTACGAGTCGGCCCACCCCGCAGACCTGTTTTGACAGCTCTATTAGCAACCTCTTTAGTCATTTAGACTCAAGGACACACTATGTGTGGACACTATAGTCATGTTTAGTAAATTTAGCTAATAAATTAATTTATAGTTAATAAGCCAACTTATAGCGTTTAAGTAAATTTCAAGTTTGACTAATTCTTGTGTTTGGTAAAAACTTAACTGATAAAATTAATTTATAGTTAATAAGCTAGCTTATAGCCTTTAAGTAAATTTCAAGCTTGACTTATTCCTAAAAAAACTAACTTATATGATAAAGCGTGCTTAAATAATTTTCAACATGCTTATTTGAAAAGCTACTCAACGAAGCTTATGAGATAAACTCGAGCTTTTAAAAAAAAAAAAAAAACTCGTATTACCAAATCAAGTTTATTTCAATACATAAAGCTTATACGTTAATGAAATAAACTATAAGAATAAGATTACTAAATGTAGTCTGTAATGATACTTGAGACAATTGGAGGATTAGTTATGCTCGATTCATAAATTCTATTAATAAGAATTCACTGACGTGCCGATAGAATATCATATAATGAAGGCAACTTATCCATAACTTCCAGTGACCTCATTCTCTTGGCAACACCTTAGTCCTTCGGGGATGATTTCATGTTTGTAATCTCAAAAGATGATTGCTTTTGTCCCCTTGGCAGCACCTTAGTCCTTTGGGGCCAATTCAAAGGGCATGTTTGTAACTGTTCGTGGAGACTAATCAATAGGCCCGTACAATGTTCCCATTGTGGCCAAACTAAGATACTAATTTAGCAAGTCCCAGCTTCTCTGCATGTGTGCAGGCAAAGGAGCATCTAATTTTATACTCTCAATTCGAGCATAATTGACATCGGAAATCATGTGGCCACCTTGCAAGGCCTGTGATATATTGGGCAAAACCATTTCTTTACAGTGAAGATGAAGAAATGGCTGCTTATCAGATATGCTTCCATCCTCCAACTCGAATCCAATGGAATCGTGTTTGATTTTGGTTATTTTGTGATCCCGTATAAATTCCGAAGCGGATTCTGTGAATTGTCCTAGTTTCTTGTGAGCTTGCCACCCATATTTATAGTCTCCAACAATTGGTGTTCCCAAGACTTCAGCACAGTGAACACGAAGCTATTAATCATGACAAATACCAAAGCAAAAGAGGCAGTATCAGTATCCTTATTAGCCCAACCATTTAATTAAAAAAAAAAAAAAAGGAAACTTGTAATGTTAAGGGATGGTTACAAAAATACCCTTAAGATAAAGTCTTGTCCAAAACAAATCTACCTTAAGGTGATATTACAACTCTGAAACATATTTGTTTAACCCCTTCTTTTTTCAATCGTGCCAAAAATGTCGAGGGTTATTTTTGCAATCATCCCTAAAGTAAAAGAGACTTTATGCCATATGAAGATGTCATAAAAACCTGGTGCTTTCTTCCGGTAAACGGTAATAACTCTAACCATGAATAGCCTGCAATTAACCATTTTTTCAGCCAAAAAAAAAACACATCACAACATACTTTCAATGTTGTATCAGTAAACACAATAAATGATCCATAATGCCTCGCTGCACCACAGTGGCAGGTAATATCTCACGCACCTTTCACATAATATGAAACAAAAGGGCATTCATCACATGTACACAGACAATCAAAATAAAAGTTCATTTGGCTCGTCTCTTCTTTCCGGAACCATCAGCTAGCCCATAGAATTTGAAGAAACACAAAAATCTAAAGCAAAAGTTACTTAAAACATTTAGAGTGTGTTTGTTTATCAATTATTTCAAATAATACTCAATTCATACTCAAAATCTAACTCAGCTTTAACCCAACCCTACTATCCTCAATATTATTAACATAATTACTAAACACCAACCAATCATTCTTACATATCACATCAACTTAAATTCACTATTCTTCCACTCACATAATTATAACTAACCATCACTTCACATCATTTTTCTCATACTTTTACATCAATTTAACTTTAATTATTATTTTCTAATATTATTGATATAAACTCAAAACCCCACTAACAACTACCATATCAACTTTTTCAAAATTAACCATAGTTAACAAAAAAAAAGAAAAAAAAAACACGTTTTGAGCGGATATATTTGTATACAAACACGTAGTAATGCTTTTGCCTCCTCCTTTTAAGCAACAAGGCACTTATAATGTCTCCACATAATAATGACCAATCTGAGGGCTGAACAAGAATAAGTTACATGTGATGGGAGGGGTAAATAGAAGATGAGCCAAAAACTCATAAATTTTATTGGCCATGTAGTTTCTGACACATAGCAATAATGCAACCTGGAATAGAAGATCAAACAAGAAAAAACAAAAATTTTAGGCATAAATTATAGAAGCTTCTGACACAATTTTTAGAAACAAACCATGCGACGATGCAATCACTCTGTATTCTGTCATCGAATGCTGCACCGACAATGAGTGGTTATTGTCAACTACTGTAATTCTCTCAGAGTTCCCGTTGTCAACAATAACCTAATTAATAGGAGCAAAGAAATAAAGAAACCAGGATATCAACTGTATGGCGAAAAAAAAAAATAACAAAAATATCATATATGATAATGGAGAAAGCCAATCAATCGAGCATAAATGTAACTCAAGAAAAAAAAAAAAAAACTAAAATAAAATTGGCAACGTTCATGTTTTATTAACCTATACATACTGAGTAATGAATAATAAGACAACATCAAAGGTTGGCGACCTCATGCAAAATATGACGCCAGCAAGAATTAGAATTTTCAGGCATAGACGAATCTTATACTCGTACATCGAGTTTTTTAAATTTAAGCCATCGTTACAGAAAAAAAAAAAAAAAAAAAAAACATGACCTGATACCATCTAAATCCATAAACCATAAAGCTTTTGCCAAAAGATATATTCGACCAACTAATAACTATTTAACTATGTAAACCAAAATAACGGTGTAAGCGAGAAAGTGCAAAGAAATAGAGCATAGACAAATCAAAGAGAATTGAACACTGCTTAAAGTACTCAGAGATGCACAAATATAATAAACCTTCATTAACGGCACAGAAATTAATCCTTCTCGACGTCTTGGACATCCAATAACTAGAGCATAATACTTTTTATGCAGGACTTTGTCTCTGTTAGGAAGCTATGCAAAAGTGATAAGTCAGTTGTGAAGCTTCTACTAGATATCGAAATGTAATTTGAAGAGTGGTATTCTATTATCTAGTAAGCTAATAGAACATGATCTACTAATCAACAACAAAAATAAATGTACTGTTGGAGGAAAAGAATTCACACATCATTTGATGCTTCCAATGTTTTCTCACGAAAAATGGAATGCAGGACGGTGGTGCTCAATTGAGTCCTCCCCATCACTAAGATACCACTGCTGTCTCTATCAAGTCTATGCACCTACAAAAAAGCTTTCCCAAGGTTACCTTCTAAAAGAACTAACAATTTTAATATGTGAAAAGTCAAAGTGAACATTGACTCGAACTTCTAGAACTCACCAGACGAGGATGCTCGGAATGATCATATTTCAAATACTTGGCGGCCAATTCATCTAAGCTTCTCTTTATCCCAATTCCACCCTGGGAAGAATTTTGTTGAAGATGAGAGGCAAAACATTTACTGCAGCCAAATAAAAGCAGTCATGATCTACATCTACCTGCACAGGCATCCCAGGTGGTTTATTGAGGACAATTATGGCTGGATCCTAAAATCATGCAAATGGGAAGATTGAGCATTCCTCCAAGAATAATACGACACAACTGAAAATAGCAACCTTGCTACTTAAGATGTCAATTATTATTTCAATCTCTATACCCTATACAACTCAAGGCTACGGATAAATTCCGATTCTTCTTCAGTGAGAAAACTCCGACTCTCCACTGTTTTTGACGGGAACTTGAGATGAACAGATTTAGGGAGCAATAATTTGTCACCAATGTCCATCAAGTCTTTAGCTCCTACCTTTAGAAACCATTAGATAAAATACATTAACCACTTGCATTGCCGAATGAGACGAAATTGATGTAAAGTATTGTAAAAAGGGAACACCTAGTTTACCCTTTTCTGTTGTTTTTGGTTACTTTCAGCACTGGAGACCTCTTTTCGAACCTGAAGCAATCAAAGGACGAGCAAGCAAAAGACGTCATTGTTCAACATGCACAAATCTGCTTATTTTGAAAAAAAAAAAATGGCGGGCACGTACATATGAAACTGGTAACTGTGGCGAGTCAGCTTATAGGTCATTTAAGGTAATGTTGTCTCATTGGCTATCAAACAAAACCAACAATCATGCACAAACAGATATGTTATCATGAAACAAATGAGAGAAATGAAAACGTCTGTCATAATTTTCATTACTTTTCATGCCTTCCCCAACTATACAGCATACGAGCTAACAAAACAACACTAGTTAAATTAAGAAAAACAAATAAAATTGTGCAAATTTGAGATTTTCGTGGTCCACATTACTTGTAACACTCAGAAAGTAAGAAGAATTCACAATGTTAGCGGATAAACATTCCTTTAGCAATCATTAATCTGTAGCTTACTCATCACTCTCATGCGAATAGAAATAAGCTAATAGGAATTATCTCTAGAGGCAAATATTTTTTTTCCTCAGGGAGCAACTCAAACGAAGTCAAAAAATCTATTTCAACACTTAGACATGTTTGGCGGCTGCTTGAGTGTTCACAGTTCAGTGTGACCAAGGAAAGGACCTGTCTCAGGCGGAAGAGTTTCTGAACAAGAGACCTCGGGAGTTCAGGGCAGCATTTATGAATCCACTTACTCGAAGTCATGTTGGCGTCGGACGTCCGGCCGTGGAGCTTTTTCCCGATTGAAGTACCATCGGCGGCGGGGTTGAAAGAAGGCAAGATCAGCCATCGGTTACAATCCTTTTCCTCTTCGCAGTTTTTCTCGCTGGTGGAGGTGGCGTAAGCATATTTCTGTTGGTAAGTTCCTCTTAAACTGGACGCGGCGGTACTTGGGCGCCACCGGCGGAGAAATTGCCGGACGAGAAATTGATCCGCCATCTTTAGGGCTTTAGGTTGGATATGAAAACTTTTTTTAAAACAATTTTCTGTTCATAATGAAGATTAGAAAAGCTTTTTCTTTTGTTTAATTACAGCTTAGATTATTAAAATGGAATTTTTATACAAAACGTTGTCTCTTGAAAACAGAGTTATTGAAAAAAGGACATAAAAGTGAATAAAAAAATATAAGTTGTTTTTAGATGCAAGAATAATTGGCTTTTGTTTTTTTATTACATTAATGAGATTGTGTAAAAGAAATAAATGATAATTTTATAAAAAATTAAACAAGTATTCACAAATATGTTTATTTTGCAAGTAAAAATATTTTGATGAGAAAAATAAATAAAAAAAGAAAATAATAATAAAATTCATTTAATTTAGAAGTAATAAAATAATAATAAGTGGATAAAGAATAAGTAATGATTATTCATACTAGTTGAAACTTGTGCATTTGCACAGAAAGCTATATGATAAAGAATAAAATAAAAATATATAGAAAGCGCCACGTACAATGTTCATGGCTAAATACAGGGCTCTTCAGTGGTAAGATGATGTGCGACAGACACTGCCCTTAACTCTTATTGTTTGTCATAGCATAGGAAACCATGAGCGGAAACTGCCTGCGCTGAAACTTGAAAGGTACCCTCAAATCGGATGGTATGATTTTGAGCATGGGAATAAGAACCTTATCACCAGCTCTGGCACCGGTTCATATTTTGCATTCGAATACATGGCTGCTGAGCTTAGTAATAACTAATCGAGTATCTGTTGATCTCAAATTCGGAGAACAAAAACATATTAATCGAATTGTACACTAATCAAAGAAAATATAAATGATAGATAAGAATTTTATGGGCTGCTAATTGAAGTGCACCCTTTGTCGTTGGATGCGATTATCATTTGTCGTTGTACCGGTTATCCTAATATCTTCATAACTATCACCTGCAACCCCAAGTGGCCTGAAATCAGTCGATTCCTTTCTGAGAGGAACCTCAACCCTGACGACCGTCTAAATATAATTTGGCGTGTCTTTAAGGCGAAGATTGATGCACTGATGAGGGCTGTTCGGACTCATATAGCACGTCCAAAGTTTTATCCACCACACATATATAGAACATTTAAGAAGGTGGTAGAGGCATGTATGTGATGCATGAAGTCCTACCACGTGCAACATTTTCGCCGTTTCTTCTTCACTTTTAATTTTTTTCTCTAATCGGAGACAAACACTCGGATCAATTCCTATTTGTTTAGCCGTCTTAGACATGCTTTTAATTTATCAACGGGGAAGCTATTGATCTAGATGTGAATTGTTTGTTTATTGGTTTGATATATTTGTATGCTTTTTGTATTATTTCGTGGATAAAGTTTTGGAATCGTTTTTGTTGTATAAATTTTCTATGGCAAATAATTTTGGTCGGGAAACACCTTAAAATTTTCTATGGCATAAATACGACCCTCATTGATCTTAAACTTCTTAAAATTTTCAGCGAAGCAACCCGGGCCTGAAGCGTGAATTCGCTGGACCTACACGATAAAAAAATAATATTATAAAAAATCGATATTGAAGTAGAATGTGTTAAAAAATACTGAAAAAATTGTATACCTTGACATCGTAAACTACGTACTCCAATCCGCCATTTTGATATTTTTACCTTTTATTTTCATTTTATCAAATATCTTGTTAAATAATGGCGAATCAACCTCAATATTATCAAACATAAAAGCCATTTGTAAATATAAATGATATAAGTATAAACTATTTAAACTACATATAAATCACTATAGTGATAATTGTAGAAAATAATAGTGATTATGACCAATTAATTAGATAAAAATTATTTGGTTATGCCATAATAAGTAATTAACTATTTTTATTAAAAATATTATTAAGTTAAAAAATAATTATTATTTTAAATAAGTAGTTTAAAAATCTATAACTTTTTTTATATGTATAAACTTTCTTATATCCTTTAGTTTCACTTATGATTAGTTAATATTAGTAATTATGTAATTATAAAATATATAATTTAATTAATTAATGAAAAATATAATAGTTTCTTTTTACAATTAGTTGAATTAAACACGCTGATTTTATTTTTGCAATAAATTATTTGTCAATAGTTATATATAGGAATATAAATACAATCATAACGGGTATGATATTTATATAAAATACATTAATTATTATTATTATTATTATCATTACTACTACTATTTGGGGCTATGAATTTTATTTAAACGAATGCATTTTGAAAAAAATTAAACACGTTCTTATGCAACAATAAATTGTCTTTTATAAGAATGATTATTTTATTTTTATTTTCTATTTTTGTATGATACCCACAGGTTTTGGTAGAATAATTTGTAATCATTCTATTTAAGAAATATATAGAATAAAGTTAGAATAATTAAATGAGCGGATAAAACCGTACAATTAATTTCAACATTAGTATGCTTACATATTAAGTAAAAAAACCAAGCTACTATGTATAAAAAAAAAAGAGTGAAATATGCAAATTTTTATTGATGTGACAATCCCTAATTATATATATAGATTGTTTTAAATTTTAATTAGTTTTTATTAGATGTACTCATAAAAGAAAATAAAAAGATGAACATACCATTTAAAAGAATGAAACGTTATAATGTATAATAATAATCCCTGATTGTAAAAATAACGTTCATTGTATATAGAAGGTTGTAGTATTTATTAAGTAAAATTAAATAAGTTTTATTTATTAAGTAAAATTTATTGACATGCTAGCAATTATATATATATATATATATATATATATTATGTATTTACAATAAAAAGTATTTACATTAATTTGTTAGATTTTATTATTTTATTTTAATATTATCACTAATCTTTGTTATCATTTTGCATGAATAATTAGATGAGTACACCAGGAAATTATATTAAAAAAAATGATAACAGTATTAACTGGATTTTATATGTTAATATTTGTTGTTGATTTTTATTGTTTTAAATTTTAGTTTTTTCTTCAAAGATGTTACAAAACGAAGAAAGAAATAACAATAATAAAATAAATTAATTTAAGCAACTTGGCTTCAATATGTCACGTACACATCTTTCAGTTTCAATTAGTAAAAAAAAAAGCAAAATAAAAAACATTAATGTGGTATTAAGTAAAAAAACTTACCTTGTTGAGCCAAAATTAGTTTGGACGGGAAAAGTAGGCTATCCACGTTAATTGGATATAACCTACAATTATATATATATAGATAGCAATATTTATAAATGTTAAACGTGTTTGGCTCGAGGGGCTGCCCGTTTAGCTTGGAAAAAAGCAGGATTAGAGACATTTATTGGTAACCCGTTTAAATCAGAGTTTTTTAGGCCTAGACCGTTTAGCCCGAAGCCCGCTAGGGCTAACCTGAAACCTGTTAGGACAGACCTGTTTAACTAGAATTGTGCCGTGTAAAATGTTTTCAGCAAGTAAGTAATATGATCTTAGATTCCTTGTATATTACAATTTTGTTATTTCACTTCACATGTAAGTATGAGTTTTAACAGATTATTATGATTTTGAAAAATAATTATTATCAATATTGTTATTGTACTTCACACCAAAATATTTAAGCCAATCAAAACGACTAGTAGTAAACACATGACACAAAGACATCCCACTATATATAATTTCCGAATGTGTTGAGCCTAAGTTGCATGTTCGCATGCTTCAGAATCCTATGTGTCAAAATTCTAGATTTGTTATTTGACTTGGATAGATTTTAATTTAATTCCAATCCAAAACTAATTATGTTCGGATTACTATAAATATGTTGATTTATTTATGATCATTTTAGAAGTATTAATTGTATTTTAATATCATTTCCTACTATAACTATTTATATGTAAATGTATTTTAATATCATTTCAATACCAAGGCCAAATATCCTACTTGTCTTCCCCGGCAATGGCGCAAAATTTGTTGTAGCACAAATTGTTATTTTTACTGAGCACCGAATCGAAAGATTCGTTGCCCGGGTCGATCTCACGAGAAAGGCGGTTCGGAATTTAGAAGTGGTATTGATCACACATAAAAAGAAAATAAAACCTAAACATACTAATCAGATAGAGGATTGGAGCAATTATTAACTAAGAAATAACGAAAATCAACAATCTACCTAAAAATATAAATGACACGAGATGAGAAGCTAGGGAATCGGGGATAATCATTTCAAGTTCTATTTGCAAAACCGGGACATTGATCATTCTATTCCGGATTGACACTCTCGCTTAAACATCTAGCAGTTCGCTCCCAATAACTCTTCGTAACAAGGGATTGAACATAGATGAACAACCTCTAGCATACAATAAATGTCAATTATCCAATCTCAATAACTTTTCGTAACAAGGGACAAGACACCGACAAGCATGTATTTCAATCAAAAACCATAGATTATTCAGTTACGAAATCATCTACCTCATACGAGCCTAGGTCTACGACTTTTTCCCTTTCGGTTCTAAAAGTCGCTAATTAAATTAGAAGGTGTTTAATCAACTAATCATGTAGAATCAACAAACCCTAAATCAACAAAGCAATATTCAATCGTTTCAATCGCAAAATCAAAGTGTCACTCTTCGATTATATCAATAAATTAACCTAAGTGTAACTCTTAGGTTATATCAAATTATCAAGCAAGAATTCATCAATTCTCAGCATAATCAACTCGCACAAGAACGAACAAATTAAAGCCCAACAATTACGAATTAAACAAGAACAATCATCCCCTATATCTAGCAATCAGAATTAGCTACGCAAAATAAATTCAACACAATAAATCATTTCTCCAAATTCAACCATTTCCATGGATTAAAGAAGAAGAAAAACTTACAACTAATCTCAATCAAAGTGTTGAATCCACAATACAAGCTTAATCCCTAAAATGGAAAAGAAAGAAAAAAAGAAAGAAAAATGGAGAAGAGGAGAAAAGAAGAAGAAGAAGGGAAAGAGAATATGAAGGAAAGTGAAGGGGGGAGGCAATTTTCAGACCTAGGGTTCCTCCCCCTTCAAGCTGGAAGTGAAAGAATGGAGAAAAAAAATGAGTTTTTGTTGTTTTTATAGCATTTTGGAACTTACAGGGGGCCTCTTTAGCAGTGCTAAGGGATGAAAGCCTGAGCTGCTGGGGGTCGTTAACATGGCGTAACACCACTAGGTAAGCCAAGCTTAGCGCCGCTAAGGCCTTAGCGCCGCTAAGGCCTTAGCGCCGCGATGGCCTAGACATCGCGACTTTGCATTACAGGCTCGTTTGAGCTCGTCCGAATTTGGAATTGAGTTCTGTTTTTTCCTACGTGTCGCTAACGAACTCCTCTATTCAATGATGCTTGTATGGCCAAACCATTCTTGAAATCCATTTCTCCCAAAGCTTATGACCAGCACACCAAAGACGTGCTTCGCGCGACTTCGCGTTTTGGGCCCATTCGGACTCGTCCGTGCTCGAAATTGATCTCCGCTTCTTTCTATATGTTGCCAACGAACCGGTCTACACACCATGCTTGTCAGTTCAACTTTTGGGCTGAATCTATTCCTCACGGGGCTTCCTACCTGCACACTAAAAACAAGAAGAAAAATGGAAAAGCACACGAAAAACACATAGAAGACCAAAATAGAGCAAAGCATGCAATAAACTATAAAATGGACTAAGAACTAAACTAAAAGACCTAATATGGGGGGAAAAAGGAGAATAAAAAGACAACGAAAAATGTAACAAAAATGGAAAAAACACATAGTGATAGAATTTATAATGATACAATATCGTGAAAATCCCCAACATACAAAATAAGTAGTAAAATGTTAATTGTAAGTAAAAGTTAGAATATTTTTTTTTTTTTTTTTTTTTTTNNTTTTTTTTTTCACTTGAGAGAAAAAATGTTATTTAAGAGTTTGTAATGTGTTTTCATATAGGATGTGTAGTTGTATATTGAAGTGAATAAGTTTTCACCCAGGCTCCTTCAACTCGAACCGGCCTCCGTACCTGCAGAACTCAACGCCGGGGGTGGTCCCGGCGTCGGGCCTCCGATGCCTAAGTCAGTGCTCATATCAAGAGAGAGACAGTGTGGTAATGTAATGAATGGAGATAATGAGGTACCTTGGCCCCCTTTTATAGGGGGAGTGTACCTTTTGGGCCCAAGTTGGGCTTGGCCAATGTCGTTATGCCTAGATGTCTTAGTGGGCTTATCCTCCAATATGTATTCGCTTTATCCGTAAAACCGGGTCCAATATAATATCCTATATCATCTAGTCCCCCCCACTTTGGTCGATTAAGCATAACTCGATCCAAGAGTGAAATGCCTCTTTGAGCTGTTTTCTTCAACTTGCCACTAAGATCGAGCATCGAAAGTCGAATGACCATTAGATAACCACTGAAATATCCTCCAAATGAGCTTTGAGATCTCAAGATCGAAAACCGAAAGATTTGTCTATAAGGACAAGAATCTAATGACTTGCCACTGAAGTCGAACACCAGAAGTCGAACGTCAACTGAGGTAAAAAATTGAATCGAGACCGCTGAGGTCGAGAATCAAGAATCGAGACCGCTGAGGTCGAAAACCGAGAATCGAGACCGCTGAGATCGAAAACCGAGAGTTAAGAGACCGTTGAGGTCGAAAATCGAGAGTCAAGACCGCTGAGGTCGAGAACCGAGAATCAAGACCGTTGAGGTCGAAAACCGAGAGTCGAGAGACCGTTGAGGTCAAAAATCAAGAGTCGAGACCGCTGAGGTCGAAAACCGAGAGTCGAGACCGCTGAGGTTGAAAATCGAGAATGAAGACCGTTGAGGTCGAAAACCAAGAATCAAGACCGCTGAGGTCGAAAACCGAGAGTCGAGACCGCTGAGGTCGAGAACCGAGAATGAAGACCGCTGAGATCGAAAACCGAGAATGAAGACCGCTGAGGTCGAGAACTGAGAGTCGAGACCGCTGAGGTCGAAAACCGAAAGTCGAGACCGCTGAGGTCGAAAACCGAGAGTCGAGACCGCTGAGGTCGAAAACCGAGAGTCGAGACTGCTGAGGTCGAAAACTGAGAATCGAGACCGCTAAGGTCAAAAATTGAGAATCGAGACCGCTGAGGTCGAAACCGAGAGTCGAGAGACCGTTGAGGTCGAAAATTGAGAGTCGAGACCGCTGAGGTCGAAAACCGAGACTGAAGACCGCTGAGGTCAAAAACCGAGAATCAAGACCGCTGAGGTCGAAAACCGAGAGTCGAGACCGCTGAGGTCGAGAACCGAGAGTCGAGACCGCTGAGGTCGAAAATCGAGAATTGAGACCGCTGAGGTCGAAAACCGAGAGTCGAGACCGCTGAGGTCGAAAACCGAGAGTCGAGATCGCTGAGGTCAAAAACTGAGAGTCGAGACCGCTGAGGTCGAAAACTGAGGATCGAGACCGCTGAGGTCGAAAACTGAGAATCGAGACTGCTGAGGTCGAAAACCGAGAGTCGAGACCGCTGAGGTCGATAACCGAGAGTCGAGAGACCGTTGACTGAAGTCTTGAATTTGAAAATTTGAATTTACGTCTGTTGTGTTTCGATCACCATGTTCGAGCTCCCTTATACCACCTCGTCCTATCACCCCTCAGTTTAAAGTTTAAGATTCAAGCCTGTTGTATATTCCTTTGAAAAATAAATCAACCACCAACCTGCTTGAGCCGTGATGAATATACTCGACCCTCCACTGATGTCGAAAAATCAATTCGACAGAACCATAATAAAATAAAACGCAATCAACCTGCTCAAGCCATAATGAATATACTCGACCCGCCACTGAAGTCGAAAAATCAATTCGACAGAACCATAATCAAATAAAACGCAATCAACCTGCTCAAGCCATAATGAATATACTCGACCCGCCACTGAAGTCGAAAAATCAATTCGACAAAACCAAGATAAAATGCAATCAACCTGTTACTGGGATCAAAATCACAAATACAACAGAACCAAACCAAATAAAACCATCCATCTGCTCAAATTATCCATAATAAACTCCCGCCACTGGGATCGAAATCACAAATACAGCAAAACCAAGTCAAATAAATCCGTTAACCTGCTCGAGCTATCCCTAGCGAGTTTGATCAACCTGCCACTGAGGTCAGGGGCACAAATAGCATGAAACCAAATCAAATAAATCCGTTAATTAACACTAGGATCGACCACCCAGCCCAGAGGCCTTAGTCATGGTGGATTTTGTCTTCCCTCAACCTGCCACTAGGTTAGGAACAAATGTACAATGATAACAAACCAAATATAACCAAGAAGAAATCATCGACCTGCCTTCGAGGTCGGCTCGAGCTATCCATGTCTTCACGACCCAACACTAGGATCGACCACCCAGCCCGGAGGCCTTAGTCATGGTGGATTTTGTCTTCGTACTGCCCGAATCATCCATAATGAACTCCCTCACCCTGCCATTGGGGTTAGGAACAAATATACAATAATACCATATCAAATAGAACCGAATAGAAATCCTCGACCTGCCTCCGAGGTCTGCTCGAAATATCTGTGTCTTCACGACCCAACACTAGGATCGACCACCCAGCCCGGAGGCCTTAGTCATGGTGGATTTTGTCTTCCTCCAACCTGCCACTGGGTTAGGAACAAATATACAATAATACCAACCGAATAGAAATCATCGACCTATCTCCGAGGTCTGCTTGAGCTATCCGTGTCTTCACGACCCAACACTAGGATCGACCAGCCAGCCCGGAGGCCTTAGTCATGGTGGATTTTGTCTTCCCTTAACCTGCCACTTGGTTAGGAACAAATATACAATAATACCAGATCAAACAGAACCGAATAGAAATCATCGACCTGCCTCCGAGGTCTGCTCGAGCTATCCGTGTCTTCGCACTTGCCCACCCAATCCGAGGGATGTTCGAAACAGGAGGTCAACCTTCCCATCCCAAGGGGTGTACTAAACAAGCGACCACCCAGCCCGGAGGCCTTAGTCATGGTGGAATTTGTCTTCAGGCACTTGCCGACCCCGAGAGGGCCTATCGAAACAAGCGACCACCCAGCCCGGATGCCTTAGTCATGGTGGATTTTTTTTCTTCAGGCACTTGCCTACCCAATCCGAGGGATGTTCAAAACAGGGGGCCAGCCTGCCCATCCCAAGGGGTGTACTAAACAAGCGACCACCCAACCCGAAGGCCTTAGTCATGGTGGAGTTTGTCTTTAGGTACTTGCCGACCCCGAGGGGGCCTATCGAAACAAGCGACCACCCAGCCCGAAGGCCTTAGTCATGGTGGATTTTTTTTTCTTCGGGCACTTGCCCACCCAATCCGAGGGATGTTCTAAACAGGCGACCAACCTGCCCATCCCAAGGGGTGTTCAAAACAAGCGACCACCCAACCCGGAGGGCTTAATCATTGTGGATTTTTTTCTTCGACCTGCCACTGAGGTCAAATAGGAACACATCGAGCAAAAAGATATGATAGTAATTGATCATTTTCGTTAGTATCACCAAATGCATAATTGCGTCGAACGAGATAAAAAATGTTGAATATATTTTTCTACCTCCCTTTCCTGGTTGTACATGATAACGTGTGCTCGAATTCTTCGACCTGCCACTGAGGTCGAAAAGGAAAACATGGAACACGACAAGATATAATAACACCCAATCCTTTTGTTAGTCATCGAAACAATAATCCCCACCATATCCATATGCATCACAATTTCTTCAACAATTCGCCCAAAGTACTCAGACAATGAACATCATTAAAAAATAGTGCTAAAGGACTCAATGCGTCCATAAACCACGTGGCGATCACACACGGCCACCGAGCAAGAGTTGAGAATTGTTTTGTACCTGACGGTCGAGAATATTGCTCCAAATTGTTTTACCTCTCCAGAAGAGAATGATTTTTGCCTTTGAGATTGCCACCGATGATCTACATCATCCATGCTCGTCCCTGCTTGTCAGCCTCCTTTAATGGATGTGTGCTCGTTCATGTCCTCCTCGACACTCAACAGCTCGTCCACCATAGCTTGTCGGTACTTGGATTATTTCGTCATTTCCTCGACAAAAATTCAAATATGTCCACGAATAAATCGTATAATCGCTCGAGCAAATTAAATAATCATCCAAAAATAAATACGATAATCATTCGAGCAAATCAAATAATCATCCATGGATGAATCAAATAATCCTCCACGAATAAACCAAATCACATAATATCCATGAATAAATCAATTTCCTCGAGCGATTTAAATAATCCTCCATTCATAAATCAAATATTCTCCTCGAATAAACCATATAATGCTCCACAAATTAGTCAAATAATCCTCATGGATATATCAAATAGCCTTCTCGAATAATTCATATAATTCCACACACGAATCAAATAATTGCTTGAGCAAATCAAATAATTCTCCATGCATAAATCATATAATTATCCACGAATTCTCCAAGTAATATCTCCTTAAACAAAATAAATAATATCTCCTCGAACAAAACAACTATCTCCGTGATCAAATCAAACAATATCTCCTCGAACAAATCACATATCTCCACGAAAAAATCAAATAATATTTCGAGCAATCAAATATCTCCAACTCTCACCAATTTGAATCATCAAGTCTCCAAATTGTTCAATTTAAATCAAGCAATTTATCTCATTTCCACCAATTCAAAAATCTTCGAGTCTCCAAATGTAAACTATTTACATACCTCCGTTGCGAGAATAATATCTCAAATTACCTTATCATTCCCTTTTAATTGTCTCGAATTAATTTTGGGCCGAAAATAGCGCTGTTTGTATCATTTTGGTACCCTTCTAGTCATTTCTAGGCTGCTGGATTGATTTCACTACTATTGGGCCGCGCGTTGGGCGCTTACGGGCCGCACAAGGGCATCTGGGCCGCACTTGGATGCTGGGCCGCAGATGTGGACTAAGAAAGCGGGCCGATATCGGGCCCTCGCGGGCTGAGCAGCTGTCAGAGAAGTGGGCTGAACTCCGGGCTGAATGCGGGCTGGATTCGGGATAACGCGGGCTACAACCTGTGAGACATGCGGGCTTTGCGGGCTAGATGTGGCCCGCGCTCCTCTCCTCTCTCTCTTGCGCTGGGCTGGCGCGAATTTGGGCCTAGCCCAAAGTTGTTGGGCTGCTGGCAAAGATACGAGACCCTTCTCTTGGGCCACTCGCTGACGGGCTTCCTCCCCCTGCTGGATCACGCACACCAGGCCCGATGCACTCAGATATTGGCTGCCATGAACTGCTCGATCCATGGCTTGCTCCGGCAAAAATATACCAGAAAAAGCTGCCGGTAAATGTCATCGTTTCCGGCGAACATGACCCACCGTTGGTGCGCCTCGGCGAGGCGATTCTGATGGTATCTTTGGATTAAGGCGGATTGCCGTAAATCGACGGGAAAATGGAGGTGATGATCGAATTTTGACCAAACCTCTTCTAGATCCATAAATTTTGACCGGCGAATTGACCATCCTTCCGATGGAATTTTTCCTTGAAACTTCAAGGGTAGGACGAGCACGAAGAGAGCTTCGTGATGGTGTAGAGATTTTTCAGATCAGACGACTTTGACCGGCGGCCGGCGGCGGAGGCGGCGATTTCCGACAAAAAACGGTAACTGGAGATCCGTCTCATCGAGAGGATTCCGGTGGTACCCTTGGATTTTCCATTGCCCTCCCGGATCGTCGGGAAAATGCATTTGAATGTTCGATTTTGACCGGTTTCATGCTAGATCTGGAAACTTTGACCACGAAATTGACAGCCTTCCCGGAGGAATTTTTGCACGAAATTTTAAGGTTAGGTTCAACTTAAGGAGATCTATCCGATGACATGAACGAATTCCCGATCGGAGAAGAAGGAGGTTCAACCGACGGCGAAGGTGGCGGCCGGCGGTGGCGGTGGCCGGTGGAGAAGAAGGAGGTTTTCCCATTTTTTTAGTTGGAACTCCGCTTAAATTTTTTTATGGGTCCCACAGACGGTGCCAATGAAGTGAATAAGTTTTCACCCGGGCTCCTTCAACTCGAACCGACCTCCGTACCTGCAGAACCCAACGCCGGGGGTGGCCCCGGCGTCGGGCCTTCGATGCCTAAGTCAGTGCTCATATCAAGAGAGAGACAGTATAGTAATGTAATGAATGGAGATAATGAGAGAATGGGGTACCTTGGCCCCCTTTTATAGGGGGAGTGTACCTTTTGGGCCCAAGTTGGGCTTGGCCAATGTCGTTATGCCTAGATATCTTAGTGGGCTTATCCTCCAATATATATTTGCTTTATCCATAAAACCGGGTCCAGTATAATATCCTATATCATCTAGTCCCCCCCCCCACTCTGGTCGAGTAAGCATAACTCGATCCAAGAGTGAAATGCCTCTTCGAGCTATTTTATTCAACTTGCCACTAAGATCGAGCATCGAAAGTTGAATGACCATTGGATAACCACTGAAATATCCGCCAAATGAGCTTTGAGATCTCAAGATCGAAAACCGAAAGATTTGTCAATAAGGACAAGAACCTAATGACTTGCCACTAAATTCGAACACCAGAAGTCGAACGTCAACTGAGGTCGAAAACTGAATCGAGACCGCTGAGGTTGAAAATCGAGAATCGAGACCGCTGAGGTCGAGAACCGAGAGTCGAGACTTTTGAGGTCGAAAACCAAGAATCGAGACCGCTGAGGTCAAAAACCGAGAGTCGAGAGACCGTTGAGGTTGAAAATCGAGAGTCGAGACCGCTGAGGTCGAGAACCGATTATCAAGACCGTTGAGGTCGAAAACTGAGAGTCAAGAGACCGTTGAGGTTGAAAATCGAGAGTCGAGACTGCTGAGGTCAAAAACCGAGAGTCGAGAGACCGTTGAGGTCTAAAATCGAGAGTCGAGACTGCTGAGGTCGAAAACCGAGAGTCGGGACCGCTGAGGTCGAAAACCGAGAATGAAGACCGCTGAGGTCAAAAACTGAGAATCAAGACTGCTGAGGTCGAAAACCGAGAGTCGAGACCGCTGAGGTCGAGAACCGAGAATGAAGACTGCTGAGATCGAAAACCAAGAATCAAGACCGCTGAGGTCGAAAACCGAGAGTCGAGACCGCTGAGGTCGAGAACCGAGAGTCGAGACCGCTGAAGTCGAAATGCCGCATGCATAATTTGACTTACAATTTGTTGTCGTCAGTCCAATTGCCTTATTACCGGGAAAGATGGAGAGCAGGTAGGAGGATTAAACGGAAGGATCCTTCTGGGTGGCAAAGGTAGTGGGATGTTGGATCAAGATGCAATGTGGTTAGGAGACAGAAGTCTTTTGGGTCGACGAGCTGACAGTTTCGGGCGCTTTCCTCTTGTGAGGGCCAGGCAAAATATTCTTCAGTAGGTCACTGCTAGACTTGATGGCCTGAGAGAGGGATTGCTTGAACCACCATATGTGGAAGAAGCTTGCACGTCCACATGAAAGTTTATATATAGGGTTCCTAGGCAATGAAAAAAGGGTTAGCTCAGGTTAGTACTATAGTGTTAGAGGCTTCGTTTACAGTGGGTTCGACAGATTGGTCGGCGTCTATGGTTACACGGTCTTGACGAGAATGTAGCTCAGACTGAGAAAGGGGAATAGCCTCAGGTAGATAAAGGGGCAGCTCGAAGGAGTTAGTATCTACCATTTGTGTTAGGGTGTCCAATGGAATGTCTCCATCGGCTTCATCAACGAAATGTAAAACTGGTCTTAGGGGTTGAGCTCTGATAGGCGTGGGAATAATAACTAGGGATTCCACGGAGGAAGAAGAGCCCGGACTAGAATGAGAAGGGTCAACATGTGAGGAGATGGATACGAGGCTAGGAGAATAACTAGGGGTATCTAAAAATAAGAAAGTGTATATATAAAAGCGCAAAAAGATACAGTAACTCGAAAAGATAAAGAAAAAAATAAAAAATGATGCAAATCAGAATACAAAAAAAAAAGTAAGAAGGAGAGAACATTTACCCATATTGTCAGGAAGTAGACGAAAAGTAAACTCGTCGAGCAAAGAGAGGACGGGTACCAGAGAATAGCAGGGGAGTTGCTGAAAATTACGGAGAAATTTTTATTAAGGGAGGTTTGAAAATACGAAGGCGAAAAAAGTGATTGAGGGAAGGAGGAGAAGATATTTATACACGGGTGGGTGGATGGCTAACCGTTAGATTAAAATGGATCTAAGGGCTCAGAATGAAACCTTAGGTATGGATGTCGAGGAGACTGATAGATGGGACAAACGAAGGGATAGACGTATGGTACGATACACGCCTGTATGAATTCAGGTTGGATATATCTGACGAGACGAGCAAGTCAATAAACTCTGTTCGTATTATCAAACAAATATATGAAGCTCGAAGATTTATAGCTCGTTTGATACTGGGGGGCTAGATGATATAAACACATAAATATAGCTAGGTTGAGCCAGTCGTGGTTAGCTCGATTTACGGGTCCAAGAATAGTTATGCCATTTAAGAAGTAATAAGGTGTCCAGACAGCTAGCTTAACCAGGTGTAAGATATAGATCGACATATATAAAGCTCGGACAATATGTCAGTACGAGTAGCTCGGCATACCTAGAGCTTGGGCCATATGTTAATAATGATAACTCGACATTATGGAGTTCGACATATATGTGAGCTCGGCAGATAAGAACCTCGGTCAACCTTGCAAACACAAATAGCTTGACATCTTTAATATTGAGGAGTTCGGTACTCAAGTGTTCGATAAGTGACACCATAAGAAGAGCAACCTATGCAACATGTCGAGTCTAAGTTGTCTAGGAGGGACACATGTAGGTCATGAATAAAAAGGGTAAACAATCTGACGGGTGAAATAAGGCCCAGATAATTTACGCGTAGTTCTAGGGGTAGCCTAATAACTGATGGTCAGCTTACTTGGGCAGAAAGGGCAGTAGGGTAGGCTTTCAGGCAGTCGGCCATGGCAGAAGCTTGTTCAGAAAGTTATTAGTCCTCTATAAACAGGTAAAGTCGGGAAAAGGTAAGAGTTAATCACTCTTTATAGACTTCAAGATTTGAATTAATATATTTCTATAAAACTTTCTAGATCACCTTACTGACTTGATCGTCGAAGGTTTAACGCCGGAAACACTTCGTAGTGTCTCTGCAGGTCTCCGAGAAGAAGAGCGGTCGAGGGATCTTGGAGAACTGGTAGGTGCAACTGTACATCAAAATAAAAAGAAGAAAATAAGAAATATTTTTGTTTTACAACATAGCTCAATGTCGTTGACAATAGTTGGTCCTAATTCACTTTCATCCATCAAGCTCGTTTTCAAGTCGAGAATGGCTTAGGTTTTACCAGCAACCGAGAATCGTCGATTTGCCAGTTTGTGTTGTATCACTAGTCTTTTTTTGAAATTCAAATGTGTAGGGGGTGTATTAATTAGGAATTTTAAGGACTTTTTAAGACTTTAGAAATTTTGGTGTATTCAATTTAGATTTGTTAAGACTTTTATAAATCCTGGGGTATTTAATTAGGATTTTCAAAAGATTGGAGATATTTAATTTATTTGACACTAGGATTTATTAAGACTTTTTAAGATTTGGTGGGATTTCTAAAGAAAAAACATTATATGAAATCTCACTTCAAATCCTACTTCCAAACTTAAGGGGGGTGTATTCAATTAGGATTTTTAAGGACTTTTTAAGACTTTAGAAATTCTAGTATATTCAATTTAGATTTGTTAATTTTTTTAGGACTTTTAAAAATACTGAGGTACTCAATTGGGATTTTCAAAAGTCTTACTAAATCATGAGGTATTTAATTTATTTCACACTAGGATTTATTAGGACTTTTTAAAATTTAGGGGGATTTTTAAACAAAAAACCTTATACGAAATCCCACTTCAAATCCCATCTCCAGACTTAAGATTTCATATAATTCTTTCCAAATCTAAAAATAGTAAAAAGTATCAAATCTTAAAAAGTCTTAAATGTCATTAAATTTCAATTGAATACACCCCACTAAGTTTTCATAGAATTCTTTTAAATTTAAAAATCCTAGAAAGTTTCAAATTTTAAAAAATCCTAAAATGTTACTTATAAGTTCCCAATTTAATATATTTCTTCGAGATTATTTACTTCATATTTGAACTCAAGTGATCATCTGTGAAATTGAATCATTTCCCTCATCATTGGACATCTGAATGTTAACCTCATATAACCACAGTCAAACATAAATTGTTAAACTGTAAATATTTATTATTATTTATTTATTTATTTTTTTTGGGAGCAAACATAGAAAATATTTCTAGATTACTACCCCGTTGGACTTGTATATATGGACAGAATCTCCCGTGCATTTGTGCAGAACAAATAGATAATAAAAAATAAAATTATGAAGGATTATTAAAAAGGAAATAAAAATTTTTTTATGTTTGATGTATTTGGTGTTGACTCAACCATAGACCAGTCATAGACTTGTGAAGATATCATTTAAGAAATTTGGTTATTAATACAAGAATATGTATATGGTACATTTTGTGCCTTATATACTATTACATAGCGGCAAATTATTCGTTAAGACCGTGCATGCCTTTGTCAACAATGCAACTAGACAATCATAAAAAAATCTTCAATTGACCATCACTTTTTCAATATCCTTGGACTCAAATTGACTGTTCTATGCCCGTCACCCGGGCTCGGCCCAGATTTATCAACTTCGTAGTTGAACGATTTCTTCAGATTTTGATATCCATGTCGGCCAACATTACTAAGAATCGGGCTCGAGTTGAAAATCTTCTTCTTAGACAATAAAGAATAGGGTTCAATATTCCATTGCCATCCCGACGTCTTAAACAGTGATCGGGCTTCGATTGCATGGAAGTCGGGCTCCACGACGGTAAAGACAAGGAAGAAGATGAGAAATGAACTTAGTTTAGCCATGTTAGTGAAAAAAATGAGAGAGATGATGGCTTATGCCTTTGTGAATGGCAATATTCAAGAGAATGTTGCACTAATTTATAGCCTATAGATTAGGACATATGAATTTGTCCCAATTTTGTATTTATGTGGTTAAATTAACAAAATCGAACCCTTAATTATGACATTTTATAATCATATATAATTAATCAACTAAGCTTATGAAACATCATATTTTACACATACATCGTATCTATACATATTGAAGAAGTGGAAGTTTAGTGCTTTGACTTTGAGAAAGAGATAATTTCAAGTTCTATGAAGCAACCTAGCTAGATATAATACGTGACAATTAGACATTGAAGGGAAGAAAGTTAGGAGTTATGACAACAAACTGGCGGCTACTTGATTGGGACCCCCAACAGAAAAATTACGGATAATTCTTGATAAATCCCCATCTCAATAATTTTTTTCCTTGTCAGTCCCCACCCCTTTTATTTATCCTCTGCACTCCCTAATCTACTTTTCTCTTTCCTCTAAACTCCCCATATAAATACATATATTATTATTATTCATTTATTTTATATCATTTGATTAAAAAATGCAATTTCATTTCCAACCCCTCTCTCTCTTCGCCCGTCTTCTGCCTCTCTCTCTCTCTCTCTCTCTCTCTCTCTCAAAATTCACCGCATCTCTCTGCAAATTCCGCCGATCGACGGCGTCGAGAAAGGCGGAAGAATTGGCGGAGGGGGAATCCTTCACAAGTGTTTGAATTCTCGTTCAATTATCCCCAATTTTCTGCAAATGGAACGATCGGATCGATCGTCGACTTGAGGGAAATAGTCCACGGAGCCTTCGCGTTGACGACGTGGGAGAGCTATGAGGAGTCGTCGCCGCTGCCGTTCCCGGAGTTCCGGCGCAACTGTTCTCGTGAGGAGCATTTTGCGGGGATGAACATCGAGGAATCCTTAATGGACGACTGTGGGTCGTCGGCGAAGAGGGAAGATCCAAAGTCTTGCTTTGTTGCCTCGACCACGTTGTCGTTTTTCGATAAGGTTATTGAAATTTTTGTGCAGTGTATTCGTAATTTCTTCAATAATTTTTTATTTATAAGGCTTTTGGGAAGGTTTTTTTTTTTATTTTGGATTTAGAATTATTTGCATAATTTTGATTAATTTGAGTTGATTAATTAGTATGTTATTGTTGTTCAACACCTTTTTTAAAGGGTTAAACTTGTTGCTATTCAATTTTATGTTTTGGGTTTGTACTTTTTATGTAATTGGGAAACTATATTCCACAAAAATGGCGAAATGTTTATTCTTGTGAGCTATTACGAGCTCAACGTGCTTTTAATCGAGCTTAACTGAGATATGAGATGCTTCATGATCCATTTAGTTAGTTGAAGTTATGTATCTGATTCTATATATGGTTATGACTGTTTGAGTTATGATATGGCTATTTTGAGCAACTTTGATATGTTTTTACTGAGATATGCATTTTATCGGATATCTAAATTAATATTTCTTGTTGTCAGGTAATCCTAATATATTTGTTGTTTCCAAGGCCTTTGGATTGAAAGCTAATGTACATGTATGTATATGTTATTTGGATTAGTTACACTAAATATCCTTAATTTCAGCCTAATCCTTTTCTCTTGAAGAAGAAAAAAAAATATGTTGGTACTTCACAAATTGCACCTAAGAGGGTAGTTTACTTGCTTACTGAATTTTACAGGATAACAATGAGTTTATTACTAATCGGCTAAAACTGATAACAATAATTGTAGTCCTATATACTTGGTTGTTTTTACCATTTTTAGAGTTTTTTCAGGTGCTTGAACTGCAAGTGTTTGCATCTCCGCGTATCACGCTAAAGCCTCCAGTCCCGAGCTTTCCCTATTTCGTAAATATACATGCTTCTCTCATGGAAAATGTATGAATTTTGGCAGTTTAAATTCCACTTGGTGATAATTTAGCATGTTGGTTTGTTTAGAGAACATAAAGTGCATGTTTTGGCAACAGGAACAAGTTATTTATTTTGTGAATCCTGTTAAGCTTTGGCGAACAGTGGTGTCTTCTATCAAAAGACAAAATCAAATGCCTAAAGCTTACAACTGCATAATATATGCATACACACACACACATACACACACACACACACACACACACACACACACATATATATATATATATATATAATATGTGTTCAATTTCCTTTTTCATTTTTTCAATGACATGTGTTTGTAGTCTCATGTTGATTTTGGAGTGAAGCTGTTGAGGGTTGATCTTATGTCTATTCCCGGTGCATACAGAATCATACAGATATGACATAGTTCGATGTTCCATTTAGTTAGCTGAAGTTAGGCATCTGATTCTATATACGGCTATGCCTATACTTGAGCTGTGATTTGTCTATTTTGAGCAGTTGTGATAGGTTTATACTGAGTTATGTATTTTGTGGGTTGTCTAAATTTAAATTTCTTGTAGGAGTTTGAGGGTGTGCTTGCGAGATTTGTTAAGAAATGGTTATCGACCTCTGTCCACATTTGTTAAGATAGTGCCGATGTGGCCGAGGGTCTTGGCTATGTGGTGGGCGACGGCTATGATCTTCTCCTCACTGTTTTTCGACATTTTTGTAGTGGACTGGAGTTCGGATTTTGGGGGAAAACAAATTGGTAGCCACAAAGATTTTTGATTTGTGTCTTTTTTTGTATTTCAATCACAACAAATAGAGATATGATGAAGCTGAGAAAGATGGAGAGGTGGGGCCCACCAAACGCGTTAGACAAGACAAAATAAAAAAATCATGATTAGTAATCTGATACATGTTTGTCTTAACAACAGTACCTAGCATATCTTATTATAGTACCTACGACCTAGCATTTAGTATCGATTTTGGTCAAAGAAAATGTATCACTTTAATTTTGATCAACGTTTATGTGATTTACATTGACTCAATAGTGTAACGGTACTCAACCTATATTGAGTGAACACCTACTTTTGGGTCTTTAGTACCAACTCTAATAAACATCAAATAATACTAAATTTTGTTTTTAAATATTATTTTTATTACTCAAAATCACTCAAACACATTAGTTTTATCGAATTTATGAATGTGTGCAATTAAGTATCGTCAATAAGTAGTCATGAACCCAACACACTAATAAACAAACATTACGTGTACAGTTCACTTCATTGAATGAATCTACTTGACTAGTCTAATATACTATTAATACACTTAATCTCATTGAATGATCATACATAACTACTCAAAATTCTATCGACATGACGAATTAATTAAATTACTATTAGTACTAGATATCTGGTCTTCAGTACCAACTCAGACGAACATAGAAAAAAAAAAAGAATTTCGTAAAATGGTACCAGTTTCTCCACAAAAAGTACCACTTCTTCTTTTATACAGTACCAATTATTGATCAATTAATACCTACTTTGTAGAAAGAACAAAAAATGGATTACTTCAAATTTGGTCAACATTTTCAAAATTAGTACCAAACGTAGAGTAACATAGTACCACAATTATGGTGTTCAAGTACCAGATATCGAGTCTTCAGTACCAACTCCGACAAACATAAAAAACGACGAATTTCGGTCTCAATTGATGTTTACATGACCAATAATCACTCTCATATTAAATTATTATGAGATTTAGAATGTGTTTAATTAAGTTTAATCATAAATTGGTCACAAACTCAACACACACATGAAAAAACACTACTAATACACTTCATCTCATTGAATGACACACTTTATCTCATTGAATGATCATACATGACTACTCTAAATTCTATATATAAGTTTTAACTTCCACAATTTCTCAACCAAATCACGCGTCAACGATCCACGTGGCATGGTAGACATGGAGGATTAAAGAAATTACGATTACTAAAGCAGTACCAGTTTTGACAGAAATAGTACTGCTTCTTCTTCTGCGCAGTACCCATTTTTAATCAATTAGTACCTACATTTGGTCAACGAAAATGGGTTACTTCAATTTTGTCAACATTTACAAAACGTAGTACCAGACATAGAGTAACATACTACCAGTTGTATATTATCGTAGTACCTGATATTGATTCTTTAGTACCACTTGTAATGAACACATAAAAACACCGAATTTCCATCTCGAATGTGTTTATATGAACCATAACTGTAGATACATAAAAATTGTGTCCAATCAAATCGCGCCACGTGGAAATTAATCTATTAAAAATCAAGTTATATTTTCTATTTATATTTTAGGAATTTTCACATATTTAA
>CACSLK010027831.1:11631251-11654504 GCA_902706635.1 Striga hermonthica
CAATAAAAAATTTTATAACTAATGTAATCCATAATATTAAAACTAATATTGGACGTTCATATTAATATTAATATATTAATAATGGACGTTCAGATTGTATACTAATATAGGGAAATTTTTATGCATACTACACGAAAATAAAGAATTTTCGAATTTACTTAATAGGGTATATACTTAATGAACCAATTTTAATTACGTGATTGCCTAAATATCAGTTACCAATTGTAACGTCCTCATCCCATATGTTGGTGGCGTGGTTTCCGCGAGGGTTACCTGGAAAAATATATATATATATATATAAAAAATCGTAATCTTTATTTGAAATGCATATTAGACTAATTTTTATGGAAAAGATATGAGATTTGAATTTTAAAAGTATTCAAAATCACGACATCTACAAAAAAAAAAAAAGAAAAAAAAAACTATGGGATCGATTAGAGTCTCCGCGACAATAATTCACCAAACATATACTTAAAAAACCGTGACTTCATGGCCGGTAGAATAGAGGTATATTTATGTAATTTTATCATATATTTAAAACTACATAACTTCGAGTTTTTTTTTGAACGTTTGTTTTCAGATTTTATTGTTTCCACCAAGAATAATCTCTCTCTCTCTCTCTCTCTCTCTCTCTCTCTCTCTCTCTCTCTTTCTTTTTTTTTTGTAAATGGAGTCGAGCATGATGATTTTCATACATCATGGAAGTGAATGGATCGTGAACGAGTACGTGAATTACCGTCTGACTGGTGTTTTGGTACGAAAGGAATTGCAACTTCAACGAATTATGTGGTATATTGTGTGCTGAGTTCGGAGTGATGTCTCAATCATCTATCATTGAACTGAAATATAAACTGAAGGAAGGGTGTCCACATATGTCCATAAAAGACGACAGAAGCCTTAGCTTCTATATCTTCTTGTAGTCCAAAGAAGCTGACTACACGAAGTTTCCAATTTGCTTGGAGGTGAAGGCTCACAGTATTGCTGAAGATTCGTCGCATAATGAACGAAATATTTGTTCTACGAATTACGATTCAAATTTTGCACCTTTGAGTTATCCAGATCTTGACAGGTATCCTGATATCACAGATTGCTCGATAAATTTTTTGTCGTTCACAAGGAATGTAGCTGAAGAGATTGTAGAAGCTGCAACATATACTGAAAATATACTTAACATAAACCCTGATAGTGAGATGGAGTTGACATTCGAACAAAATGTTGCCTCTGGCATTGTTGCTGGTTATTTGCTAAAGGATAAAAAGAGCTGCAGAAATTGTTGACCATGCATGCTATAAAGCATCAGTAACAATTCAAGTGGAGAAGTCTTGCTCCAAACAATACTATGTAAGGTGTGTATCGAGCGATTGTTCATGGTTTGTGAAAGCATCATGCTTGGGTAAGTCAAACACTTTTAAGATAATGGGTGTCGGGACTGAACATATATGTCCGTTGGATGTTCGAACAAGTAACCAGAGACAGGCTACCTCAACCTTTGTTAGTGATTTTATCAAGACGAAATTCACGAACACGAAGACTGCATATAATCCCCTTGATATGAGTCACTTCCGTCGGTCTATCATTTGAAGTCTTCGCTGTCGGTTATGGGGTTGCAGGTCTGATCTTTTCTCTTCTTTCAGATTCGTTGACGACATGCAAAGTCGTTATGGAATAAGTTTGACGTTCCAAAAAGCGTGGAGGTCAAAATGGAAAGTTATTGATGAAGTACGTGGCAAAGTTAATGAATCTTAATTATGTTCATCAATATCTTTTGAAGGTACGTGCATCAAACCCGGGTAGCATTTTTAGAGTGAGCACCACTTCGGAGAAGAATTTCTTGTACATTTTCATGTCACTCGATGAATCTGTTAAAGGCTGGGTCCATTGTCGGCTAATTGTTATTGTCAATGGGACATTTTTTACTTCAGCATACGGAGGACTTTTGTTAACATGTTGTCAAGATGCAAATTCTCACATTCAACCGCTTGCATTTAGTGTTGTTGACTCGGAGAATAACCACTCATACGCGTGGTTTCTTACAAAATTGCAAGCTGTTATTGGTGAGAGAGATGGTCTATGCATTGTTTCAGATTGTCAGAAAGCCTGTAGATAAGGTGATAGTATATTTGCAGTGATAATGAAGTATATTTACTAGTATATATATACTGGGTATTTTCTGAGCAGTGTATTGTTCATTTGTTTACATATATATATATTTACTAGTACATACACTGATCAATCCTCACTTATTTTTATATAGGTATTCCCTAATGCGGCGCATTGTCTATGCACCTACCACATCTCAAACAAATTGAAGATGCATAATAAGACTGAGTCACAAACAGTAAAAGAGGAATTATATGCAGCAACAAAGGCCTATACCGTAGAGGAGTTCGATATGCATATCTCTCGAATAATGAAGTTGAATTCGAGTGTCATAACATATCTAGAAAATATTGGCGTTCACAAGTGGGCAAGAGTTCATTGCCCCAATAATAGAAACTTTACCATGACATATAATGCTGCTAAATCTATAAATGCTGCAATCTGATCCGTTCGTGACCTTCCGATAACAAAACTACTAGAGGCTCTTAGGGACATGCAACAGAGATGGAATGTGGCAAATATGGATAAAGCAAAAGGCACATTTCCTACTCTCGCAAAGAAGCCACATAGTATGTTGGAAACTAATTACAAAATAGCAGCAAGATAATCAGTAAGTATTATTGGTTTTTAGTTTTTGTTGTTTTTTTTTCGTATTTTTTTCTTGACTTATTACCTAATATGTGTAACATGTACAGAAAGCCAACGACAAAGTGTATAAAGTGATATCTGATGGTAAAGCCTTTATAGTGGACATAGAGTCTAAGTTCTGCAAATGCCCCCGCTTTCAAGTTGATGAGTTGTCGTGCCCGCACACTATACATGTTATAAAGTCACTCCACCTGGATCCGGTTCCATTCTGTTCTGTGTACTACCTAAATTCTACTATGTTGACAAATTACGAAGATGTTATACCAATTGAAGGAAATATAGCATTCACGTTTGAAGCACAATCTGTCCGCACATTGGCAAATCCCCCAAATGCACGAGTTAGGCCAGGGCGACCACACAAGCAACGGGTAAATTCGGGATTGGAGAATAGGTCAAAAAAAGATGCAGCAAGTGTAATGAGAAATGGCACAATGTGAAAACTTGTAGGAATCCGAAAAGATGAGAGTCCAACAATTGCTATGTACAATTTCAATGGTTATTAATTCACTATTGTTATGATATTATTCATGCTTCAATTATTTTTATGAACTTAATTAGATGTTTACACATCATTTACGATTTTCCTGTAAGTATATTCTTTAATTCGAAACTTGTCAAATTGTAAGCAATATGTACTTCAAAAATACACACAAATGGTGGTGTATAGTGCATGAAACATGCAAAAATTTAATTTTAATACTAAATTTAATAATATTTACAAAGTGCAATTATATGAGACGACAATTAAAACATACAATACAAAATAACCACGTAATAAGAACATAATATGCATATATTTGTGTTATATTATGGGTGAGTATCAAGATATTTGCAAAAATGGACCTGAACATTGCATATACCACACATAAACCAGAATTAAACATAAAAGAGTGTAAGTTCAACTAATCCGTAACATCAGACAATCATAAGTTCATATACTTCAAATATACCCATATTAAGTGCCACAAAGAAAAAAAAAAGAAAAAAAAAACATTAAACTGAGGTATCAAACTAATTGCAAGGAAAAGTTACATTGGATATCCCCAACATATAACCAGATAAAAACATAGAAAGATTATAGGTTCGACTATTTCTTAACATGGAACAATAACATTGTATATACCAAACATATAACCAGAAATGAAATAAGATAAAGATTATAGGTAAAAATATAAAAAATGTAAATTAATAATAATAACATTAATAATAGAAAAATAATAATACATACATACATACGTAAAGCAATTAGAATAAAAATGGGTTTGGCACCAATACGAAGTCATGTATGGTACCTGTTGTGCTGCTGGGGGAGATTATCAACAATTACAACCTCAAGATTGCCATTACAAGCTAATTATTTTTTCGAAAACGTCACCAAACCAATGAAAATGGGAATAATCTCAACATACGACTTCACGTTCTCCATAACAATTTAATCGCAATCTTCTATGCGAATTTAATTGTATATATGAAGTTTCGTATCAACAAAAGACAGGCGTCTCAGAATCCAATGACCAACCCATTTATTTCCAAATGAATCGAGAAAAATGCATGACCAACATTCAACCAAGAAAGTCCTGATATTATCTTATACCCCATGATGTGGTCAATGATCATATCGTCAACAGTGCAAACAGACTGGTTACGAGACCCTGACAAAAACAATGCGTACAACGACTTAAGGTGTTGGTCGAACAAAACATCATTCGTTGTGTACATGACTGAAGCACTTTTAGCATACAATCCAATCTTCCTCAAGTAATAGAACATGAAATCGAAGTGGTTGTTAGGATCTATGAGAATCTCGTTATGCACAAATCACGAATTCAATAGCAAAACGTAAACCTACGGGCAGCGGATCTAAAGGTTTGCGTAGAGAACTTACGGCTTAAAATTTATGCAATTTGGTTGATCTTCTGGATGGTCGTACATAGCACACTAATGAAAAGTTGACTGCAAATCGCGTCTTAGGGTTGCACAAACAAGATAAGATTGAAAACCGGATCAAACGGGTGCAAACGGATGAAGATAAGCTTGCAGTCCTGGGAGCTTTCGGCGGCGCGTAAGGGCGCGTGCGGTGTCGGATGGCGGCGTTCTTGGCGGTGTTAGAAAGCTCTCGTCAAGACGGTCGTCTGGGTATGCTGCACGTCTTGATCGAACATCCAGTTAGTTATGTATGACAAAATATATTTCGTCTGAGTTTACCCATAGATCTTCTACTGTATATCTCAAACACCTCCTAATCTTGTATCAGTGGAACAACAAGAAGAAGATAAAGCTTGAACGGGAACTGAGAGAGAGTTACGGGCGCGGGCGTGTGTAACGTGAATGAGGAATTCTGTTCTCTTCCCATGAGCTTACTGATGTATATATATAGCTACAGTAGGGACCCTTAGAAGATTAGGAGAAGGGCTCCTTAATTAATTAAATTACTTCTGGACCAAACTACTTATTTTAATTAATTAAATAATATTAAATGGGCCACTAACATAATATTATTGCACTCCATTTTCCTAGCCTAATTTACAATTGAAACTCTAATAATAATTACTCGATTTATCTCCCCCATGTTTAAAATATAATGTTCATTAATTAATTCGATTACTGACAATCAAGAATTAATTAATTTATTATTATTCCACCGAAACTAGCGCTCGTTCATCACATTATTACTATGCCGGAATTTAATCCACCTGCAGGGTTTAGCATAATAATCCTTCATGAACTCACTCCGGGGACATCATCAAACTAACGCACATGTGACCGTAAATATCCTAACAGCACATTCTATATGCAGCAATATTACCCAAGACAGCGGGTCTATTGGCCCAGTTCACTAAGCCTCACCCATGTGAATCAAAGTAATAAGTACTACACATATTTGTCTGTTTAATATCTTACGGGTTAAGAGCATGCAGTAATTAACCGAGGCCTAGTTCATTTACGACGATCAGTATAAAATGAACTGCTCCTCTCTGAGATCCTGTTCAATACATAAATGTACTAGTGCAACTAATAAGTCAAGACAAACTGTACGGTTGACACTACAACCGTTCACGAAGGGGTGTTCATGTCCATCTGGGTTGTGAACCAATTATTCTTGTTTCGCGAGTAACTGATAGCATGATCTTCGGTTTGCTCGATGACGACCCACACTATCTAATGCAAAACAACAGAACGCAGAACTTGTTTAATCTAACATATTTTTCATTCATAAAGGGTAAAAGTGTAGTATCATCCAAAGCCAAGCTTTCAGTATATAACACTAACAATCTCCCACTTATACTTAAAGCTTTCGCTTTTACAAGTATAGTCCTATCAATCCGTTATTCTAAAAGACCTATGTCGATCCTATCGCCATGCACTTGACTCCCATTCCTGTCACGTGTTTGACGAAGACCTTCTCCGACAAAATCTTCGTGAAAGGATCAGCTAGGTTGTCCTCAGATGCAATAGGCAACATCAACGTCTCCTCTACCAACTATCTCTCGAATCAGATGATACTTTCACTTTATCTGTTTACTTGCTCTGTGGGCTTGTGGTTCCTTTGAGTTTGCTACTGCTCTACTATTATCACAGTATATGGTGATACCACGTGGCAAACTCGGAATCACCTCTAAGTCCACTAAGAAGTTTCTGAGCCAGACTGCCTCTGAGGTTGCTATGTACTCGACTTCCATGGTAGAGTCTGCCACGCATTTCTGCTTAGCACTCCTCCATAAAATGGCTCCACCTCCCAAGGTAAACACATAACCTGAGGTTAGCTTACTCTCGTCCCTATCTGACTGGAAATCAGAATCACTGTAACCCAAAGGTAACAAGCTGTCTGCACGGTAAACTAACATGTACTCCTTAGTCTTTCTCAAGTACTTGAGTATATGCTTCACCGCAGACCAATGTTCCATACCCGGATTACTTTGATATCTAGCTACTAAGACAACGACATAGTTGATATCTGGTGGTACAAAGCATTGCATACATAAGACTTCATACTGCCGATGCATAAGGAACTGTCTTCATATCCTCAATCTCTTGAGACGTCTTGGGAGACATCTCCTTAGAGAGATGGATTCCTTTTCTGAAAGGCAAGGTACCTTTCTTGGAGTCCTGCATACTGAACCTAGCCAAGATAGTATCTATGTATGAAGACTGGGATAAGCACAACATTCTCTTCTTACGGTCTCGAACGACCCTAATACCAAGAATGTGTCCCGCTTCTCCTAAGTCCTTCATATCAAACTGCTTAGACAACCACACCTTTACGTCTGACAACTCCTTCTTACTGTTTCCAATAAGAAGTATGTCATCCACGTACAGCACAAGAAACACCACCACACTCCCACTGATTTTCTTGTACATGCAGTGCTCATCCGGACATTGAGTGAACCCGTACGACTGGATCACCTCATCGAACCGAATGTTTCAAGACCTCGAAGCTTGCTTCAATTCATAAATGGACCGATTAAGCTTACACACTAGATGCTTACGACCTTCAACAATGAATCCCTCTGGTTGCTACATATAGATGTCTTCCTGAAGGTTCCCATTAAGGAAAGTCGTCTTGACATCCATCTGCCAGACCTCATAATCCATATGAGCGGCTACAGCCAAGAGAATCCGAATGGACTTAACCATAGCTACTGGCGAAAAGGTCTCACCATAATCTATGTTGTAAATATTTTTTTTCCGGAGTAGAATCGAAAGATTCGACACCAGGTCGTGTCTCTCGAGGAGGGTCAACCGGATTATTTTGTACCATTATTCAAACACAAAAAAGAAAAATAAAAGAAATAAAAATCCTAGACATGATAATTCAGATATGGTTTTGGTTTTAAATTAACAAATACTGCAAAGATTTAAATAAGCAATAAATAAAGCGATCGAAGACGAAGAACAATTAGGATTTAAGGAGCTAGGGATATCCGTTTTGGTTCGAAAAAGCAATTATCACACAGGAGATTGTTCAGTTAAGTGATTTGAATAATTTATCGTTCAAGTATTCATTCTTAATAACTCTTCGTAACAAGAGGACAAGCTCGAAAAATAGATTAATAATTCATTTAACGCCTAGGCAATACAGCTACGAACAAGCTTAGTTCATACGAGTCTAATTCGACCGACTCATCCCCTTTCGGTTCTAAGAGTCGATTAAGTAAACTAGAGGGTGGTTAGCCGACTAATCAAATAGAATCACCAATATCAAACTCGAATAAATCAAATTCAATTAAAGACAATTGTATGCCAAAGTGTCACCCTTCGACAAATCTCAATATTCAAGAACGATAATTAAAAATCCCTTTTAAAAGTTCAACTCGTACAAAATGAACATTCTCAAGCCCGACAATCACAAACAATTCCAAAATATCAATCCCCTATTCCCTAGCATATGAATTTAGCTACGCATAATCGAATCAACAATCATAATCATCACAATCGAAAAATCCATACTCATCAATTAAATAAAAGAAAATCTTACGATTGATGAAAGTCGAGAGTAGAAACCGATAGGCAAGCTTGAATCCAAAATAAATAGCGAAATCCAAAATCAAAACGTGTTCTCCGTCCGAAATTATGAAAAGAAAAGTGAAAACCAGTTATTAAAGTCACGGAACGAGAGAAAACTTGAAAAACTAGGCCGCCTAATGTGAATCACACCAAAAAAATGAAATCTGCTCTTAATTAAAAATTCTGATCTTGCGCAATGGTCGCGGCCGCGGTGAAGAAGAGCTCCACGGCCGCGACAAGCTCCAAGGCCGCGAATTTTTCCCTCTGAAGTTGAGCGTGGGATCTGGCGTCGTTCGCTGCGGCCGCGGCCTTGAAATCTGGGCGCGATGAGAGAAAAGAAGCAGCGCCGCGGCGTGCCGCCTGCCGCGGCCCGGAGGACGGTTCTTCTCATCACGGCGTGGCAGGTGCAGTTTTGATCGTGAGTTGCGGTGTCGCGACGCGGTGGTTCTGCGCGGCGTGGAGCTGGCCCGTCTCGCGGCGTGGAGCCTGTTGCAGCGGCGCGGCGGTTCTTCTGGCACGGCGTGGAGGCTGTGCAGTAGCGTGTTGGTGGTTCTGCATGGCTTGAGATGTTCAGGTGGTGCTGCGATAGCTTGTTGTCTCACGGTGTTGAAGTCGCGTGATGGAGGGCGAGGCTTGCTGTGCGTGGAGAATCTCTGTCCTCGCCGTGGAGTGGTGGTTGCCGCACCGTGGTGTCGTGGAAGGTAGAGGTGGAGCTGCTGGTTGTGGTGTTTCTGTGAAAGTCTCGGGCTCGTGGTGCTGTACGGGGAGTGGCTGCACGGTTTCTCGGTGTGAGGTTGGATGCGACGTGGAGAAGTGTGGAGCTTCAGGTGACGTCGTGGAAAAGAAGGTGCGGCCGTGAAGTAGTACAACTGCGTGGAGATGAAGACCTGGAGAAGATAGCCTCTATTGACGCGTGATGGATGTCGGAGCTGCTGCAGGCTGAGAACTTTTGATGCATCCCGAGGTCGAGCAATGATTGGTGGAGGTTCAACGAGCGACTGAATGGGTTCCAAGTGTTGGGGTCGCTGGAGGTGGACGAATGACCACGAACTTGGGCCCGACAAGCTGTGGGAGATGATGATTTCCGGTCCGAATATAGAGGAGAATCGTGTGATATGGGCCCAGAGCTTTAGCTTCCTTGGATTGCCCGGTCCATTAATCGATAAAGATAAATTTCCCAGAGCCTTCCAACCTACACACCACTAGACGAAAACAAAAATGAAGAAAACAAAGAAAATAAACGAAAAACACAAAAAGACTCAAATGAATGAAAACACACGAAACGAAATAAAACAGACCAAAACTAAGGGAAAAATATAAAATGTGGAAAAAGAAAAGAAAAGTAATCACAAAAAACGCAACAAAAATGGGACAAACAATCTATACCCTCAATCTAGGTATAACCTTTCGCAACAAGCCTAGCTTTGAAGGTTTGCACCTCCCCATCCGATCCTCTCTTTCTCTTGTAGATCCACTTACATCCAATGGGTCGTACCCCATCGGGTAGTTCTATAAGATCCTAGACCTGATTAGAGTCCATTGACCCCATTTCATCATTCATTGCATTATTCCATGAATGTGCATCTTTATCTTGAAGTACCTCATTGTAGGTCCTTGGGTCCGATTCTAGGTTTCCTTGGAACTGAGCCCTTAGACTCTCCAAGACCTATCCATCGGTCGGGTAACTAAGAAACCCTCCCACTACGACGAGGTACTGTCTGCACTGGTACACTATCAGTGTGCCGTGTTGTAGTGTTATGTGATGTATCTACTTGCGCACTCGGTGGGGAACTGTCAACTTCACCCCTCAACTCCTCTAAGATTAATCTACTAGCGGGCTTGTGATTCATAATATAGTCTTCTTCTAAGAATCTAGCGTTTGTTCTAGCGATGACCTTCTGATCCTCGGGACTATAAAATAATCCACCTTTCGTTCCCTTGGGATAGCTAACGAACACTCGTGCTTCCGAACGTTTCTCTAACTTGCCAGCTTCCTGCACTAACACGTGTGCAGGACTACCCTATATTCGAAACTGTGAGAAATTGGGCTTGCGCCGCCCTTTCCACATCTCGTAAAGAGTAGTTTCTACCGACTTTGAAGGAACCATGTTCAGAATATACATAGCCGTTTCCAGTGCCAATCCCCAGAACGAATCTGGTAATCTAGAATAACTCATCATTGACCTAACCATTTCTATAAGAGTCCTATTTCTTCGCTCTGCAACCTCGTTCTGTTGGGGCGTGCCGAGTGCAGTCAATTGGGATTCAATCCCAGCTTCCGATAAGTATGTCCTGAACTCTCCAAAGAGGTATTCACCACCTCGATCAGATTGAAGTGACTTGATACTTTTACCATGAAGCTTCTCCACAACTGCCCGATACTCCTTGAATTTCTCAAAGCATTAGGACTTGCGGTTCAACAGATAAATGTACCCATCTCTCGAGTAATCATCAATAAAAATGGCACAGTACTCAAAACCTCATTTAGCCTGGATCGACATAGGACCACACAAATCAGAACGAATCAATCCTAGCACTTCTTGGCTCCTATACCTTTTTGCCGTAAACGGCCTCTTAGCCATCTTACCTTCTAGACATGATTCGCAAGTTGGATAGTGCTCTTCCAATGGACCGAGAAGTCCACTGGCCACTAACTTTTGAATCCTCCTAAGGTTGATGTGCCCAAGTCTAAGGTGCCAAAGATATGCTTGATTCATACTCGAAGATTCCTTCCTCTTATTAGATTTAGTCACGACATTATTCAATTTAGTTTATTGCAGTGTGGGAGATTTGGTTTAAGAGCATACAAATTGCCAACTAATGAACCAGAACAAATGAAACGCTTTCCATAACGAATAATAACCAAGTCATCAAACGTAAAGAAAAATCCATCTGAAACAAGTTTAGAAACTGAAACAAGATTCTTTCTAAAACTAGGAACATAAAGGCAATGTCTCAAAACCAAAATACTACTATGAAAAGATAAAGTGACGTCTCCCACTGCAACAGCTGCCACTTTCGTAGCATCGCCCATGTAGACGGTGATCTCTCCCTCCCTAAGCCGTCAGGTTTTCTGGAACCCCTGCAATGAATTGCAGACATGATCAGTGGCTCTAGTATCTATACACCAGGTTCTGGTAGATACAATCACTAAACATGTTTCTATGACATTAACGAGAGAGTTACCTTTCTTGAGGAGAGAGCAGTCGACTTTCCAGTGTCCTGACTTATTGCACTTGTGGCATCTACCTTTTGGCTTCTTTGCCACAGCCTGAAGGCGCGGTCGCTGGACCACTACAGCATCTTGCACCTTTGCCTTTCTTGCAGACTTCTTTCTCTTCATGCCCTTGTAAGGCCTAAAAGGTCCAGCCTGCTCGGCAACCAGCACCGTGAGGCGCCTGAGTGAATAAGGCCTCCGCCGACTGAAGCTCTGCAAGCAGTTCTGGGAGAACCATATGCATCTTGTGCATGTTGTAGTTCAACCGGAACTGATGAAAGCTCTTCGGCAGAGATTGGAGCATGATATCAACCTGGGTTTCCCCGTCGATAAAACCTGCCATAACCTGAAGTTCGTTGAGCAGCGCCATAACCCTGAGGGTATGCTTTCTTACGGGTGTGCCCTCGGTCATACGCATGCTCATCAGAGCACTCATAGCCTCTTGCCTAGCAGCCCTTGACTGTTGTCCGAACAGATTCCTGAAATTGAGGAGTATATCTGCTACAGTGTCCTTAGACTGATGCTGATGTTGAAAAACATTTGACATAGATGCCAGAATGTAACACTTCGCCATCACATCAGCCTTTTTCCACCGAGCATACTCCACTTTCTCCTTCTCAGGAGATCAGCCCTGGGCTCTGCCGGGCAAGCATCAGTGATCGCGAACTTATAACCCTCAGAAGTCAATACAATGTCTAAGTTTCTCTTCCAATCAGTATAATTAGGGCCAGTAAGTTGATTTTCTTTTGAATGACTGATAACGGATTGAACGACATGATGAATATCGTAGAAACACGAAAATAATTTTACAGATTAAACACATTTGAATTTAACTACTAATATTGATATCCTAAAAACAATATTAACTTAAATTCACCGACATCTCAAAACACCGAGAGTTAATGCATGATGTGAGGGCAACCCTACACACTCAACATTCGCAAGAGAGGGGCTTTCAAAGGCCCATTAATTTCTATAAGTCAAAACTAAATTCATGACGAACGAAATTAATAGTCGGTCTCTATTTGGCCATGCAATAAATTCAGGGACCCCGAGGGGAGTTATAAATAAATCGCATTATAAGTGAATCCAATTTCTCGATCCTGAGTTCATACGAATTCAATTATACGTCATCCGAGGGGAAGCCCGTACTCTCTCATAAGACTCACTCTAATCGTCTAATTAGAAATTCATCATGGTAATTAACTACAATTAATTTTAGCGATGTCACCCAAGGGGGAGCCCATAACCGCAATTAATTGAATTACCGACAAATTAGAAATGGAGGCCTTAGGAATTTTACAATTAACTGTAATTTAGAATCCCTTCTCAAACTTAGTATAATTTAAATGAGGATTTATATTTATTTAAATATTTATACAATTCTAAATTAATCCTATGTAAATGCAATAATTAATTATCATGCATAAATAAATATGCAATTCTAAATTAATCCCATGCAAATACAATAACGAATTAACATGCATAAATAAATAAATAATTAATGCCATAATGAATTTAAATAAATACATAAACAAATCCACTATTATGACCATTAAATATTGAGTTCCCATAAACAAGGAAACCTTGTATATTCTTTCCCTGTTCAACTGGAACTCCCACTGCAGTAGAATCCTGGTTGATATTGCCCACCAATCAAAACCTCTCCACCGCCCAGCTCGCCGCCACCGCTGGTGGCCGCCGGTGGTCGGAAATCCGGCGGCAAATTTTTTTTCTTCTGCGCGAGTTCGCGCGGTCTACATGCTCCAGTCCGGATGATTTTTTCGAGGCTCGTTGATCTTTTGTAATCTCCCGGCAATTAATCCACGATTACAACACGAAAAACATAATTTACAAAATTACATAATCCGATCCTAGATCCAACGAATGGATGTACATGTTTTTCTAAAAAAATAATTAAATCTATTCGATCAACCCCCAGACGAATATGTATTACAAACATTCATCCATCAAATTCCTCGACATGTCCGAGGCTTTAAGAACAAATTTAATCCATACATCACATTCATCAACATTCATCAAACACATAGTCGGCCATAATAGTGGATTAAACTAATTCCTGCAAAACCGAGTTATGCGAATATAATCCAATATGTGGCAGCGTTTGAACACATCTTGATAAATAAAGCCGTAAAAATTCAAACTTGTACACAACGAATTAAACCTGTCTCTGATACCACTTGTTGGGATCTGCGAGGATCTATTTATGCACAAATCAGGAATTCAATAGCAAAACGTAAACCTATGCGCATCGGATCTAAAGTTTTGCGTAGAGAACTTACGGCTTAAAATTTATGGCGATCAGGCTGATCTTCTGGATGGCCGCACACAACACACCAATGAAATGTTGACTGCAAATCGCGTCTTAGGGTTGCACGAACAAGATCGGATCGAAAACCGGATCAAACGGGTGCAAACGGATGAAGACAAGCTTGCAGTCCTGTGAGCTTTCGGCGGCGCGTGCACCGTCGGATGGAGGCGATCTCAGCGGCGTTGGAAATCACTCGTCGAGACAGTCGTCTGGGTATGCTACACGTCTTGATCGGACCTCCGGTTAGTTCTGTACGACAAAATATATTTTGTCTAGGTTTATCCACATATCTTCTACTGTATATCTCAAACACCTCTTAATCTTGTACCGGTGGAACAATAAAAAGAAGATAAAGCTCGAATGGGAACTGAGAGAGAGATAGGGGCACGGATGTGTATAACGTGAATGAGGAATTCTGTTCTCTTCTCATGAGCTTAATCATGTATATAGAGCTACAGTAGGGACCCTTAAGAGATTAGGAGAAGGGCTCTTTAATTAATTAAAATACTTGTGGACCAAGCCACTTATTTTAATTAATCAAATAATATTAAACGGCCACCAACATAATATTATTGCACTCCCTTTTCCTAGTCCAATTTACAATTGAGACTCCAATAATATTTACTCGATATATTACCCCATGTTTAAGATATAATGTCCATTAATTAATTTGATTACTGACAATCAAGAATTAATTAATTTATTATTAGTTCACCGAAACTAGCGGTCGTTCATCACATTATTACTATGCCGGAATTTAATCCACCTGCAGTGTTTAGCATAATAATCCTTCATGAACTCACTCCGGGGACATCATCAAACTGACGCACATGGTGACCGTAAATATCTTAACAGCACATCCTATATGCAGCAATATTACCCAAGACAGCGGGTCTATTGGCCCAGTTCACTAAGACTCGCCCATGTGAATCAAAGTAATAAGTACTACACATATATGCCTGTTTAATATCTTGCGGGTTAAGAGCACGCAGTAATTAACTGAGGCCTAGTTCATTTACGACGATCAGTATAAAACGAACTGCTCCTCTCTGGGATCCTGTTCAATACATAAATGTACTAGTGCAACTAATCAGTCAAGACAAACTGTAAGGTTGACACTACAACCGTTCACGATGGGGTGTTCATGTCCATTTGGGTTGTGAACCAATTATTCTTGTTTCGCGAGTAACTGATAGCATGATCTTCGGTTTGCCCGATGACGACCCCACTATCTAATGCAAAACAACAGAACGTAGAACTTGTTTAATCTAACATGTTTCTCATTCATAAAGGGTAAAAGTGTAATATCATCCAAAGCCAAGCTTTCAGTATATAACACTAACAGTGCTGCCAAGTAAAAATCAAATGTCATGAGCCAAAAAAAAAGTAAATTATATATGTAATTATATATTATAATATAACAACACACAAACCAAATAAATTATATTACAAAAATATACAACAAGTAAAAAATAAAGAACCGTAGAACAAAATGGTACTTATGCTGCTGTCGAGGAAGTATCCTATCTTGTGGATGTGATAAAACCAGTTTTTATCCGTCACAGCAGCGACATTGAAATCAAATGGTATTGACAATGTCTTGTTCCTGATCTTGTAGTAATTTTACCTAACAACGAAATAAAAATTTATTAGTATATGTATGGTATATGGCAATAATATTTTCAGTGTATATTAAGTATATGTCTAGTATATTTATAAAAAATGTAATGGCTGCGGTTTCACATACCCGTTTGCGACTTTACGAGGAGTGGTCTTGAGCATGCCGTCAGCAATCCAGTTCTTGTATTTGGACGTGTCCACTTTTCCAGAAACAACTACTCCAAAATCGACGTCAAATGGGCATGATTTTTAAAGTCGTATTTTTTTCTTTGTACAACTTTCTTTTTTTTTTTTTCCGAAACGACAGAAACAACTATATTAAACTGAAAAAAGGCGAACATAGTTCGAATTACAACCCAACAATCTGAAAACTAAAAATGAGAGACACGCCATAAGTGGTCTAGAGCCTCGAAACAAAGAAAAAGCTAACAACAAGGCCAAACCAACAACAACAAGCAACATCAACACTAAAGCACCTGCCACTGCTCAAAGAGCCTAGCAAGGGAAATATAAAAAGAAGACAACAGAAACAAACAAAAAGAAAAATAAAAGAACTAAACTACAGAGGAAGAAGCAGCTGAAGAGAACTCCATCCAGTCATTGAGGGCCAATTTGACTAAGATGGGCTCTGGTATGAGAGTTTTTTGGAAAAGCCACAAGTTTCTGGACTTCCAAAGCCACCAAAGCATGTATGTGGTGAGTTAGATTCTAGCTTCGGCAACTTCCGATTTATCCAGTGAGCAAATGTGATACCACCATGTCTTGAAAGAGTCAGTGCAGCATAATAAGCCATCCCATTGGAGAGGACTAAGCTTCCAGCAATTGATGGATCTGCTACAAGTGAATAACAGATGCTCCAAGGATTCAGCAGCTTCACCACAGATAGAACAAATGGTGTCCAAATCAATGCCTCTCTTGTTCAGTTTAGTAGTTACAGGAAGGGATCCAGAGATACATTTCCAGATAAAATGCTTGACCTTGCCTGCAATTTTCAATTTCTAATGTCTGAATGAGATGGAATTCTTGGTAACAGCGGAAGAGCTGCATTCTGGGATGTCCAAACTTTGGATCTTGAGAGAAATGAGGTGGGAGTAAGTCTGGGAAACAGAAAAGCAACCCTTTGAATTCAAGCCCCAATACAATCTGTCATCTCTGTTAGGGGATAGAGAGGAAATATTCAGGATTGCATTGCTATCAACTTCATCAAAAACTTGCCTCACCAACCAGTCATTTTAGTGAGTGCCTTCATTATTCAGTAAATCCTTAACCCAAATCAAATGATCTCTAGCAATATGAATGAGAGAGGGGTTGGGTCTATTGTGATTAGGAATCCAGCTCAGATCAGAAAATTCTGGTGTTCATTCCATTTATGATTTCAATTTTTAACCATTTAGCAAAGAAAGGCATGTTGTGCATCCAACAGTTCCACATCCATGAACCACTGGGATTTCTAGAGGCATTAACCAGAGAAGAGTTAGGGTAGTACCTGTCCTTGAGAATTCTGCTGACTAGAAGCTCTGGATTTGAGGCAATCCTCCACAATCGTTTGCAGATCATTGCTTTATTGAACAGCTGGAGGTCAAGGAAGGACAGGCCACCATTCTCTTTAGGGAGGGGGAGGTAATTCCAATTTCTCCAATGGATTCCTCTAGCTTGATTAGTTCCAGATTTCCACCAAAACTTAGCACATAAACTAGTAATTTCAGAGCAGATTGACACTGGCAGAGTGAAGCAAGCCATTGTGTAGACTGGAAGAGATTGAATAATAGCTTTGAGAATCTGAGATTTCCAAGAGGTAAGCTTAGCTCTGACTGAGTTCACTAAGTAAGCAAAAACTTCTTTTTTAGACCTGCCAATACCCAGTGGCAATCCTAAGTATTTAGTTGACCTGTGAGATGCAATATTGTTCAAGGAACAGCAGATTGATCTTTGAAGATGGAGGGGTGTATTTCTACTGAAAAACAGCAGATTTTTGGAGATTAACTGCTTGACTAGAGAAAAGTTTGTATTGCTCCAAAATGTTCATTAGAAACCCAGCTTGGTCTACCCCAACTTTAAGGAAAAACAAAGAGTCATCTGCAAAGAGAATATGAGACAGCACAGGGCCATTTCTGGAGAGTTTCATCCCTTTAAGCATACCAGAAAAAATGGAGTTTAGAATAAGAGCAGTGAGCAATTCAGTGATAATAAGAAAGAGGTAGGGGGATAGAGGATCCCCCTGCCTAATTCCCCTAGAAGGTAAAACATAACCACTTATACTTCCATTAATCTTGAATGAGAAAGAGGCAGTAGTAACACAGATCATAACAAGCTTCACAAAGTCACTATGGAACCCCATTTGAAGCATAATCTTCTTTAAGCAAAGCCACTCAACTCGGTCAAAAGCTTTAATAAGATCTAATTTTAGGTCCATGAAAGCATTAGGACCAGAGGAGTGCCTGCTCAGGAAATGGAATGCTTCTTGAGCAATTATCACATTATCAGTAATTTGTCTGCCCTCAAGAAAAGCTGTCTGATGATCACTGATGCAATGTGGCAAACAAGCCTTAAGTCTCTGTGCTAAGATTTTGGATATGAGCTTGTAGACTACACTACAAAGACTTATTGGCCGGAATTGACTCAAATTATCAGGGTAGTGACATTTGGGAATCATGGATAAAACAGTGTGATTCCAATATTTGAGGATAGTACCTGTGTGGAAGAAACTGTGGACTGCTTTCATGAGATCAGATTTGATTAAACTCCAAAAGTGTTGATAGAAGGCAGCTGTCATACCATCCTCACCAGGGGATTTATCAGGCTGAAAACTGAACAAGGATTGTTTGACTTCATCTTCTTCAACAGGTTTGAGGAGGTCAGTGTTCATGTCTTGAGTTATGGTCTCTGGAATTAGATGGAGAATGGATTCCCCACCCCAGCTGCCCTCAGTAGAGAATAGATTAGTATAAAACTCAAAGATATGGGACTCTAGCTCAGCCTGAGTTAGAGGAGACTCTGCCTTGGTTTGAGATTAGCCTAGTTATTGCATTGAGTTTTCTCCTCTGAAGAGTATAGGCATGAAAAAACTTGGTGTTGTCATCGCCTTCTTTTAACCATCTGTACTTAGATTTTTGTTGCCAATGGAGTTCTTCCAGAGAGTGTGCCTTGTTCAGCTTCCTTCTTATCTCTTCCCAGATTTCCCAGTTTGTCCCCTTATCATGAGAATTGAGATCTTCCATTCTTTGAGTGAGTTCAGAGATTTCTTTCTGCCTTGCGGATTGAAAAGAAGAACTCCAGATGAGGATAGCAATCCTGGTGTTCTTGACCTTCTCCTTAAGCTGGAAGAAATGGGTACCAGTGACTGGGGATTTTCAAGCACCAGTAACTATATCATTAAAGCCCTCCATGCCTAACCATCTTTTATCAAAGTGGAAGGAGCCTTTCTTTTTATTTGAGGGAGTCCCAAGTTCAAGAGGTTGAGCAGAATGGTCTGAAGAACTTCTGGGGATGTTAGATACAACTGCATTGGGGTAAAAATGAGACCAGTCAAGAGAGCCAAAGGCTCTATCCAGTTTTTCCTCTACCAGAGCAGGGGGAGCTCTATTATTACTCTAAGTAAAAGCATAGCCATTTGATTTTATTTCCAGCATGTCCATTTCAGATACAAAAGAGATAAAACCCAGAAGGCTATGAGTTCGTCTGTTGATTCTACCTGATTTCTCTGAATTTGATAGGATGTCATTCCAGTCTCCTATGGAAAACCAAAGAGACCCCCATTTCTGTTTGGCAGCCAACATTTGCTCCCTTTGATTCTCTCTGATCACTTTGCATGGACTAAGATAAACAAAAAATCCCCATTGAGGGGGATGGGGTTGCAGCTGAAATTCAACAGCAATAAAAAAGTTTTCACAGATAATTTGATTAATGACAATGTGAGTATCCCACAACAAAACAAGCCCCCCACAAAGGCGGTCAACTATAGCAACCCTATTATCAAAACCAAATTTTTTACAAACCAAATTCACAAAAGCAGATTGTTTTTTAGTTTCTGAGACGAAGATAAAATTTGGATGGTGAGCTTTCTTGAGCTCTCTGATTTGGGAAATTGTAGAGGGCCCACCCAGCCTTCTACAATTCCACACCAGATCTAACATTTATCAGGGTGGTGCCATTCGAGGCTGGCAGCCCCCACCTTTTCCAGATTAGCTTTTTGCTTTTTAGGCTGAACCTGATTTTGAGTGTTGGAGTCCTCTGTTTGATCAGTTGGCTCCAAGACTTGCCTATCTCTTTTTCCCTTAGACAATTGATCAATTATAATAGGAGTCTCAGTGGTTCTGAGAAGCCTACCCATCTTTGTGCCAGTTCTTCTCCAAGATTTCAGAGGATGAGATTTAGGGACTTGAAAGGATTTTCCTGTAAGGAGAGTTCTGTAACTGGAGCTGAGTCTCCTGTTTCTACTTCCATGATGGAGGATTCCACAATCTGCAGATTGGCTACTTCATGGTCCTCTTCTTTAGCTCTGCTTTGATTGACTGAGACTACAGATGGTGCACCAATTGATTTATCAGGGGATTATGTGTTTTCTACACTGGGAATAATTTGATTATGATCAGCACATTGGTTCGATGAAGCTCTTTGGGAAGTGCCATTGTCTGTAGCTATTGGGGATTCTGGCGGTGGAGATGATCTAGAACCAGATAAGCTGTAAGAGCCCCCTCTAAAGCCGTCGGCTGCCCTCAACCAATCACCATATTGTCCCTCTTGGAGGGAGTTGTTTCTAATATCTTCCATTTTTTTGAGGCATCCTCTGTCCAAATGACCCAATTTTCCACAATAGTGACATAGATTGATGAGTTTCTCATACTTAAATCCAACATTAACTAGTTGGTTTCCAAGTCTGACCTTAGCCATTCTGGAAAGAGGCTCATCCACATTCAAAGTCACTAAGAGCTTAAGAATCTTACCCCCATGATTCCCCGTAGTGTCAATCACTACATTCTTAACTTTATTGAAAGCCTGCCCTATCTTCAATCCCACCTCGGTGCTGATCCAGTTTAGCGGAATATTTTGGACCTGCACCCATAGATTAAGTTCTTGAAATCCTGGATGTTTGTTGTTGATACTCGCGTCCCATTCTTTAAGAATAATGTACTGATTCTCGAAGCTCCAATTTGTTCCATTGGCTACCTTCTTCATATCATCTCGGTTTTGGAATATGAATTGGAAATAGTTTGGGCAGAGTTCTTTAACCTCCATGGGATGACTGAGCTTCCATATCTGGGACATTGCACGCTTTATACCAATCCAACTCGCTGGTCTATCTCCAATTTTATTTCCCAAACAGGCTTCTATTGCATTCCTCATCACTGAGTTTGATATCACCCTGGGCAATATCAAAGATTTTGGCTTCATTAGCAGAGAGTGAAACTTTGTTTAAACAATCTGAGAGCTCCTGATCGAAGTCCGCCATAGAACCCCCAGAAACCCTCGTTCAATACGAAAAAAGAAAACAGACCGCTTAGCAGAGAAGAGCAGACTGGGAAGCTACTAAATTATCAGAGGAGAAACAGATAGGGACAATTACTCGCATAAATAACATGAAATCGAAGAAGAAACGGAGAAAATTTTTCGCTCTCAAAGAGAGAATCAGAGCTCTCAAAGAGTGAATCCCTTTGTACAACTTTCATTCTTCAACTTTTTCTTAGGCTTCGAGCTTTGTTTCACTGCGTTTATCTTTGGAATATATACAACTATAGCATTGACATCTTGTGCCTTGCCTAACTCTGGGTTCACTCCTTCTCCAACTACATTCTTCTCGACAAGAACAGGCTGAAGATAGTGACAAAAAACATACAAAAACAATAAATTATTGTTACATTACAGACAGAATTGAAGATATTAAAAAACAATAAAAATTAAAGTCATTACAATTGCATTATTGTGCGTCGCTGGAATTGCATTCTTTGATGGTGGTGTCGGTGGTAGACCAACAATTATAGCATCAAAAGACGGTTGAGATCCCTTCAATGCATAACCAAAGACGAGGTGTGGCTCTTATTCGAAACCTCTCTGCATAACAAAAAAAATATATATTAATTAAAATTTATATAAGTCCCACATGTTTAATACTATGTATATATATGGCTAACATACACTTAGTTACACCAGATGTATTTTACCGGTTCTTTCCCTTTTGATGCTTCATTTAACTTTTCTTGTGCAGTCCTGTCAAATTTCCTCTAATAATTGTGTGCTGATCAAGGGGAATGTGTCATCGTCATAGGAAACACTGGTTGGTACATGGTTATTGGGCTTGGGCAGTAAAATTTCATTTTTGGTCCATTATATTGGCCATTTTCCAGAAATGGTCCACTAATTTGGCGGACATCAAACTTGATACAATAAGTTGTAAAATTCATCATTTTTGGTCCATTAATCACTCGAGCTGGATAACAAGCCTACGTGGCGGACATCAAACTTGTCCACGTATTCGCCCGATAAAACGCCACGTAGGCTTATGGACTAAAAATGATGAATTTTATAACTTATTGTATCAAGTTTGATGTTTGCCAAATTAGTGGACCATTTCTAGAAAATGGCCAATATAATGGACTAAAAATGAAATTTTGCCATTTTTTTATTTTATTATTATTTTTTTAACGAAAAACTCATAGCGGACAAAGTTCGAATAGTACAGGACAAACCAGAAAAAACTAAAAAATTAAGAGGACTCGCAATAAGCAGCCTAGAACCTCAATAACCAAATAGAAAAATTACTTACATAGATCACACTCCACTGCAAAAGCCTAGAGGTGAAAAAAGAGGAAGAAATATAAAACAATCCAACAAGAACAATCAAACTAGAACAAGAGTCTTATTGACACAAAAAAAGCCAGCAAATGCAAGTTGGGAAAATTTTAAACTGGTACAAACTAACCAAAAAAAAAAAAAAAAAATCATAATATGAAGTTGGGACATGTAATGACATATGAAGTTGAGAATATTTTGCAACACGATATGCTTACCTTGTCTGTTGCGCTCTTCATGAGTGCTTCTGATTTGGTTCTCAAGACTCTTACAGGAGATTTGACACTCATCTGCTTTTTAAAAAATATTATGTGACATTGCCAAAAAAAATAAAGAAGATATAAACACAAAAACTTGTGATTCATATACATAAACCAATAATGATATAGGAAAAAAAATAGATAATAAAACCCCATTTTGTTGTCTCAACATTAACATCAGATGGCTTCTGGAAAGGCTACAAACATATAAAAAAGAATCATTAACACAATGTCATAAGCATAATTTAATAGAGTTGTTAACATAAATGTGATATGGACAATAAATATTATAGTAGAGAAAAAAAACCGTCTCTTTTTTCGTTGATCTGTGAATACTATCATCGGGCATTTCATTCCCATCACGAACTTCGCTCGTGTTTCATTTGTCGATGTGATGGTCTTTACTTGAATCACCCTAATGTATAATGTTAATGTGGCGAGATGAAGATTGATACTCATATGATAAATAGAGCACATGTACTGGGAAAAAAACCATATATAAAGCATATAAACTGAGAAAGATCACATACTAAAAAAGAACATAAAATAAAGAACATATACTAAGAAAGACTATAAAGCACATATAATGTTAATACGTTGAACAATGCATAATACGTGTATACTTTCAATAACATATAACATACCACTCGCAAAAAAATAAAAAATAAAGTACAAACTTACTCTACATAATATACCATATATAAACCACAGATCAAATGTTGTCAGGACCAAATAAAAACATACAAACAAACCTTGTCTTCATATTAGATAAAACATAAAAAAAA
>CACSLK010027831.1:11678225-11695939 GCA_902706635.1 Striga hermonthica
TTTTTTTTTTTTGTTTTTTTGGCTGCGATGGAAAGATAGGGTTTTGAGAAGTGAAAGGTCGCCTCTTCAACAAAGAGAATGAAAGGTTAATGACTACATATAGCATTTAAGGCTAGGTAGATATACTCAACTCAACAACTAAATGAGGAAGCATGCAAATCCTCATTGTTTTTTAGGTGTAAAAGCAGACAATCAATCAACGCGGTGCTTAACTTATGCGAACAATATGCGAAGCATTTTCGATGTGGATATGCAGTGCAGACAATCAATCAATGCGGTGCGTAACGTATGCGAATAATATGCGAAGCACTTTCGATTTTGATATGCGGTGCAGACAATCAATCAATGCGGTCCATATGGATATGCGAAAAAAAATGGCAGATAGTCGTAAATTATGCGGCTTTCGATTTGGATATACGATTCGTTAATTATGCGGTTGAAGACTAGGCGAATCATCCCAGTTGTGCGATTATTATGGGATATGATATGGGAATCACACAATCAACCCAAATGTGCGATTATTATGTTACATGTTATGTGAATCGCACAATGAACCTAATTGTGCGATTATTATGTTATATGTTATACGAATCACACAATCAACCTAATTGTGCGATTATTATGGGGACATGTTATGCGAAACGCACAATCAACTCAATTGTGTGATTATTATGGGACATGTGTGATGTGTGCAGGTCAACCCAATTCCGATTTCGACAATTGTACCTGGATTACGAACATTTGCTTCTCATTGACCTCTTTGTCTTCGTTGCCTGAATCACCATTGTGCGTGTTTGTTTGGTCATCATTATTGTCATCGTCACGAGAATGACCTGGTTGGTTCAAACAACCCGAGGTTTGATCATCAGCGCCCCGAGGATATCCAGTATGTGTAAATGAACTAGGGTCTGCTTGACGTGAATATGGGGCCTCGTGGGAAGATGCAGAACTACCAACAGCAAAAGAACTCGGAAATACACCTTGGGACGCCATCATTTGCGTGAAGCTTTGTTTCGCCGTCCCCGGAATCCCTACATTTACTCGCTTCTCCAACTCCACGTAAATGTTGGGATTTCTTTGTTCTTCAATCAACTCTCAGATATCCTCACTGGATTCGATTTTCATCTTCATAACCCGTTCCCTTCCATCAAATACTGCCCACAATATGTACTCAAAATTACAAGGATCGGCCTTCAATAATGCTTGAGTCTCCTGCCATCCCATTGTGTATCGAGGCCCCCCCTTCCTCCTCAGCTCTCATGATCGTAGAGCCCTCCCTCCACCTTACCTCACTCCCTTGCCCATCAGCTCGACCCCTTCTGGCCCTCCCTTCCTCTTACCCTTCACCCCCAGCTAGTGGGTCTGGTCCTTCTTCCCCACAGCGCCAGACGCTGAGCTCCGAGGGATTGGAGCACCTACAGCTCATCTCCTTACCCCAGGAGTTTCCCCCTATACGAGGGGGACTTTTACAGGAGATCCTAGAGACCACAAACCAGATCGATGACTGCGCAGCTCTCTGCTAGCCGAGCTCTGACCCTACCAGACATACAGACACAGCCTAACCACAGACAGCTCCAGTTAGGCGGCCCCACTGACATTTGACATGTCAGTCACATCGCTTACATGGAATGCCCGTGGTCTGGCTAATAGGACCACCCTTGCTCATGTTAGATCTCTCATACGTGAGCATAACCTTGACTTTGCGGCTTTTTTAGAGCCTATGACTCGTGACCCTTCTCTTGACGTATATTCGCGGCGCCTCGGTTTTCATGCCGGGATGGGAAACACCTCTAACAAGATTTGGTTTTTCCACTCGCGTGACTTTACTTGTCAGATCCTTCGAGATACTGATCAAGTCTTGCACGTGAAGCTTACCGCCGCCCATCTTCCGGAGCCGATCTTCCACACTTTGGTTTACGCCAGTTGTGCGAGGGTCGGTTGTTATGACCTCTGGGACACCATGCGTGAGATTGTTGAGAGTATGAAGGGATTACCGTGGATGATTAGCGGTGATTTAAACATATTCTTGCACCCCGATGAACGCATGGGTGGTATATCGGACCGCTCTGCGGAGATCTTAGATTTCTCGCATGCCGTATCAGATTGTGAGCTCATCGACGCTGGTTACGAACGGGTTCCCTTTACGTGGGAGAGGGCCGGAGTCAAGGAGAGGCTCGATGTTTAGTATAATTTTGGGTATTTGGTAATCGAGCTACCCGACCTCGAGTCGTTCTCAAAGGAATGCTATTCGGAGCGTAATTCGCTAATTTAACTGTCCGAAACACACAGAAAAGTAAAATAAATTCCTAGACATTCTAGTCTGTGGGTTGATAGTTGTACTTCTAATTTTAACTACTATAAAAGTAATTACTGAATTGAGTGAGCGATTAAAAATAAAACATTAACTCCCTAAACCGGGTCGTTAAGAATTTTTAAAAACGATTAACATACTAATGAACCAAACTCATTCATGAACCTCAATGCCAAAGCCAATATCATCTTACGGAATAATCGAACTTAATACTCAAAGTCTCGACTTTCCTAATAATAATTTAACTTCAACAATATTAAAGCACATTAGCAAATTTACGGTAAACACTTAAACATAAACAAATCAACACAAACAAGCCAATATTTAACAAGCCAAATTTTACGTCTACAAACGAGATAGTAAAATAAGTGAACAATCGGAATAATAAGTCTTACACAAGATTCTTACGTTCCTAGTACGAGCTTGAGCAAAATAACAGCAACAATCGAAAACTTACAATCCACACAAAATGTCGAAAAATCACACGAACACACTTAAAATGAAACGTCAAACCAATTCGCCGGAACAACGTCGTCGGAGAATTATACAAAACACACGTACAATCCAAAGAAAGAGAAGAAAGGTGAACAATAAGAAAGAGTTTTTGTTGCAGAGTGCAGAAGAAGAAGGAAACTGTAGAAAAACCAAAGAAAATCTGAATACTTTCCAATCCCGCAGAGCCATGAATTTATACAGCGGACCAAATCTTTCAAGTGACGGTTCGAATTAACTGCTGACGGCGACAAATCTTTCAAGTGGAGCACAAAAGCCGGCACGGCGCGAATTAAGTGCTGACGGCTCGAATTAACTGCTGACGGCGGAATTAACTGCGGACGGCTCGAGGCAGAAACTCTTGACTGCGAGAATTAGCTGCGAATTAACTACTGACGGCTCGAGCAGAAACTCTTGACGGAGAGGTGTCACGGCGCGAGGCAGCGGCCATGGCGCGAAGCACGACACCTCCACGACGCGAGCTCTCCTTCACGGCGTGGAGGACCACTCCTTCACGGCGCGAGCTCTCCTTCACGGCGCGGAGGACCACCCCTTCACGGCGCGAGCTCTCCTTCACGGCGCGGAGGACCACTCCTTCACGGCGCGAGCTCTCCTTCACGGCACGGAGCTCTTCACGGCGCGGAGTGAAAATTAGTGGTCTCTGAAGCTCCTCGCGGTCCCATTCACGGCGTGATGATGGCGTGAAGCTTGTGTCCTTGGCCATGCACCCATCACATTCCATTTTAAGTTCGTACAACTTCGTTTGTACTCGAAATCGAATTTCGATTTTTCCATCACGTAACCAACTGCCTTCTCTATCCAATAGTTATTCACCAACCCAAAATATTTTTCGAACAATTCCTCGTCGGATCCTCAGACCTACACACCAATAATTAAAACAATGCGGCAAAGAGGAGAAAAATACTGAAAAACACACAAAAGGCTCGAACTAAACTAAAAACACATAATAAGACACAAAACACACATTAATACTAAAAGTAATGACATAAAACGGGGGAAAAGAACAACGAAAATATAAGAAAATCGACACAAAAATAGGACAAACACTCGACCGCGCTCTCTACTCAGAGGCGTGGACGAGGGTGTTTGCGACCACGGTTGTGACGCACCTTCCTCGAATTGGATCCGACCATGCCCCCCTTCTGATTCGTTGTCGGTTCTCTATTTTCCCTCGGCGAGCGTCCTTCCGCTTCCAGAACATGTGGGCCCGCCACCATTCTTACTACGATACAGTTAGAGCCTCCTGGCAGCAGGCTACGCACCTATATGGGACGCGCAACCTGGAGGAGAAGCTCAAGAGACTCCACTGCGTTTTGAAGCAGTGGAATTGGATGATTTTTGGTGACATTTCTCAGCGCCTTACTGCAGCTCAGACTGCGTATGCGGAGGCGGAACGGACCGATGATTTGGATTCTTTGCCAGAGAATAGGTCCGAGATGCGCCGCTGCCATGCTGAGTACCAGTTGCGCCTCTTCATGGAGGAAGATTTCTGGAAGCAGAAGGCTGCTGTGCGTTGGGTGGCTGAGGGGGAGCGTAATACCAAGTTCTTCCAGGGATTCGTGAGGCAGAAGCGAGTCAAGTTGTATATCCATAGTGTCGAGGATAACGGGTCATCCGTGACCCAGGAGTCCTAGATACGGGAGTCGGCTAGGGCTTACTTCCTCTCTCTCTTTTCCTCTGAGCGGGATTTGATTACGCACCCCGACTCGACCCTCTTTTCGACCATTCCGCAGTCGGTCGACCTTGTTGACCTCTGCGACCTCCTGAGTAAGGAGGAAGTCAGGGAGGCTGTGTTTGGGATTGATCCCAACAGCGTCTCCGGACCGGATGGTTTTTCGTCCCTATTCTTCCAGTCTTGCTGGGAGATTGTGGGTACTGACGTTGAGGAAGCTGTGAGGGATTTTTTCTCTGGCCACCAGATGCCAGAGTCCTTCACGGCAACCTCCATCATTTTGATCCCGAAGAGATCGGGACCTACACTTGGTCTGACTATAGACCTATCAGCTTATGCAACGTGACTAACAAGATTATTTCTAGAATCCTCAACAGTCGTCTCGCCCCCCTCCTCCCCCACCTTGTCTCTCCGAATTAGAGTGGATTCATCAAGGATCGAGTCATTAGTGATAATATCCTACTGGCTCAGGAGATGATACACGACACCTCTCATGCGAATCGAACACGAACCCCGAACCTCGTGCTGAAGCTAAACATGGCCAAAGCATATGATAGGGTCGAGTGGTCGTTTCTCAGAAAGGTACTGGCTCGGACGGGATTCCCAAACCGTTGGATTAGCTTTGTGGAGGCGTGTGTGGAACACTGCACATTCTCCGTTTTGATTAATGGTAGCCCCACGACCTTTTTTCCCTCTACCCGTGGCCTTCGTCAAGGGGACCCTTTATCCCCCTCCCTTTTTGTTCTTGTGGCTGACTATCTCTATCGCTGCCTTGACGGCTTCATTCGCGATTTTCCGAGGATGACCTACAGCACGCGTGGTTGTGGGCCTTCCATTTCCCATCTTTCTTACGCGGATGACATTATCATTTTCACTCATGCGAATGATAATGGGCTAGTTGCTCTCATGAGTCTTTTGAACCACTACAGTGAGACATCTGGCCAGCTAGTCAGTGTTAGTAAGAGTTCCTTTATCATGGACCACCACGTTGCAGACCATTGGGCTCACCAGATTCACGAGCGTACTGGTTTTGCTCGTGGAGACTTACCCATCCCTTACCTTGGGGCCCCCTTGTACAAAGGCCATCTTTCCCATGAGCTTTTTATTGATGTCCGTCAGAGGATGATTGACCAGATTTCTGGTTGGTCTCATAGACACCTATCTTTCGGAGGCCGACTTGCTCTGATCAAGAGCACTCTTTGTGCCCTTCCTCTTCACCTTCTCGCGGTTCTTGACCCCCACCAGTCTACGATTCATGAGTTAGATCAGATCTTAGCCCGCTATTTTTGGAGCTATGGCGAGGGCTCACGCGGTCGGCGGCAGACCCACTGGGTGAAGTGGGACTCCATCTGTCGTCCCCACCCTGAGGGTGGGCTCGGGATTCGGCGTTTCTCTGATATGGTTACTGCGTTTTCCTACAGGATGTGGTGGCGCCTTAGGGAGGGCAAGTCCCTTTGGGCCCAATACCTCCTGAGGAAATATTGCCCTGGTGGTGCTGCTCATCCCTGCAGGGTGACAGCCACCGCTCGGGATAGTCGACAGTGGAGACGTCTCACCATTGTTGGCAGGCGTGCTCAGGAGCACATTTTTTGGATCTTGGGTTCTGGGGAGGTTAGCTTCTGGGATGAGTGGTGGTTCGGCGAGGCCCCTCTCTCGAGCACTAGGCCTGTCACTCACCTGCCTTTTATGCAGGTGAAGGACCTTTGGACGGGAGGGTTTTGGGATAGAGATAAGATGGAGGATATTCTTGGTGAGGGTGGGGGTTTTAGTAGTCTAGAGATTGACCAGATCCGACAGATTCCCATTATGGAGGGAGGTTTGGATGGCATGAGGTGGAGACTTACATCTTCGGGTGCATTCTCTATGTCTTCAGCCTGGGGAGAAGTGAGGTTGGGCAACCGAACAAACCGCCTCTTCGGGGCCATATGGACTGACCTTCTCACCCCGACCATTTCTGTCTTTTTGTGGCGCCTCCTATTACAGTGGATTCCCATTGACACTGTGATGCAGGCGAGAGGGTTCTCCTTCCCCTCCCGCTGCCATTGTTGTGCTGATATCGGTACCTTTGAGATCGAGACTTTCGCCCATCGTTTCCTTGAGAGTGAGACTGTGAGGAGAGTGTGGGAGCACTATACCAGATATACTCATATACCCCTACCCACTACAAACAGTTTTTTTGAGCTTCTGAGTTTTTTTTTACACCGCACACACAGTAGACACGTGGGCTTCCTTATTCCTTGTCTGATCCTATAGGCCACTTGGACAGATAGGAATAATGCGAAGCATAGGGATATTATATTTTCTTATGCTCACATTATTTTGCAGGTTGACAGACACCTCTCTCTTCTCACCGCCCTGGGTAGACTCAGGACGAGAGACTGGACAGGGTGTACACCGCCCCATCGTTTGAGGCCACCTCCTCCTTTACCTGTCCAGCATCCACGACCCAGGACCGTTGTTTGGCTGAAACCCAAGGCCCCTTGGGTTAAGCTAAACACTGATGGCGCTTTCGACAGACATACCGAAGATGCTGGAGGAGGGGGCCTGATTAGGGATCATGATGGGGCACTCATCTCTGCCTTCCATGGGCCACTCCGGGCCTCCTCGAGTTATGATGCAGAGATTCAGGCGCTCCAGATTGGCCTCGAGATTGCCGCCTCGATCTCCTCTCATGTCTGGATAGAGATGGATGTTGTGGCTGTCATCACACTTTTGACATCTGGCCATCAGGGCTCATGGCAGATCCAGCATCCTCTTATGCGTATCAGAGACACCCTCCGCTCGATCCATTACCATGTCTCACACATATTCCGGGAGGGGAATCGGCCTGCTGATTTCCTTGCTAGCACGGGGGCTTCTATACCCCAGAGACGCACCCTTCTTCCTGAGGACATTCCCCTCCGGCTTCGGACGCTCATTCGGATGGACCAGTTAGAGTACCCATCCTTCAGATTCGGTCGACCGCCACCACCTGCCCCTGACTAGTTTTGACATTTTGGACTCCATGACAGGTCACCCTGACCAAGACGACCTTTTTTTTTGAGGTTTTGATTTTAGATCCACATCGGTTTTTCTTTTGTGATCCTTGTATTTTATTCTTTATTTTTATTTTCTCTACTTTTGATGTTGCTTTATGTATTTCCGACTTGGATGTAGACCATTGACTCTTTAGCCCTAGCTGGGCCATTATATTCACAGGTCGGGGGTATAGCCTCAACCCCCCATCCCATTTTGGGATGTTTATTTCGTAAAAAAAAAAAAAAAGAATATATTTGTCGGCCGTAATTTATTCTCATCAGCTCTGCCACTCCACCAAGATATGAACCCTCGCAAAACGAACCACCAAAGTGCACCAATACTCTAACACGGTTGCTAGTCATTCAAATAAGTGAACAACAAAAAGAACTAAAAAAAAAAGAAACAGAAAAATGCAGTAGATGAATGGTGCATGCGTTAAATTGTTAGAGATCACTGTTTTTGTGCCTGCATGATAAATGCAGAGACCAAATCCTCACCTGTGAAAAAGCAGTCAATTAATGAGGTGCGCAACCTATGCGAAAGATCTGCGAAAGAATTCTGAATAGTCGTAAAATTGCCAGGTCGATATGGCCCTGTGAAAAAATGGCGCATAATCGTCAAAAAAAATATGCTTTATTCGATTTGGTTATGCGATTCTTAAATATGCGAGCGAAAAAATTGTCACATACTTGTCAATTATCCGGAGGATATATGCCAAATTGTTTCGCATATTTAGTAAATTATGCGATTGACTTGGATATGCAATTACCAGAAAATGCTTATTCAACAAACTATGCGAATTAGATGCGAAATATTTTCGCAGTCATAAATTTGCAAGGTTGATATAACCCTGCGAAAAGAAGACGCATAATCATCGTAAATTATGCTGCAAATCGATTTGTATATGCGATTACTAAAAATGCAAAAGATGTTCACACATTTATAAATTATGCGTTTGATGTGGATATGCGATTAAAAAAATGCGAAATGTTTACGCATAGTCATAAATTATGCGGCCGATTGGATATGCGCTGGTTCCTTTGGACATGCGAGTGTAATATCGCATAACATTTCGTGAGTTTTGGGGTGTAAAAGAAGTTATTTGATGGGGCGGTGTGAAAAAGAAAGAATAGATTTATAACGGGATAGAAAAAAATTTTGACCCCCTATTTTAATTATGTTTGATTTTTTTTGGTATGATTGATTTTGAAAAAAAAAAATGGTGTGTTCGTTGAATTTTTAGTCAAAATAATATTTAAAATAAAATAATTAAAGTTAATTTGATGTAAAAGTAGGGGAGAGATGATGTAAAGTGATTGTTAGTTAAAATTATGTAAGCGGATGAATAGTGAATTAGAGTTTATGTAATGTGTAAAATGATTTGTGTATTATTTAATTATATAGATAATAATGAGATTGAGATGCAATGTGTAAAAATGATTGAATTTGTTATTTAATTATATTAAAAATGTCAAGGATAGTTAGATTGAGTTAAAATTAAATTAAAAATATTAAAGGTAAAAATATTAGGAATTTTTTTAGAAAAATATGTATGAAGAAATCCTTACCATATACTACCTCCTATTCAAAATAAATGTCGTTTTGACTTTTTTGATTCATCCATTTTGCTATGTATTTAGACATAAATATGTCTAGGTACATAGCAAAATGGATGAATCAAAAAAGTCAAAACGACATTTATTTTGAATAGGAGGGAGTATAAAACGTGTTATGTTCCGTGAATGTATTCCATATACAAAAAGCCGTCCAGATTCAATGTACATTTTGCCTCTGCCTGCAAGTGTAGACACACGTAGCATTGCGTCACCGCTCACAAATGAATTCATTTCCATCCTTTTCATTGTTAATATTAAGATGAGAAAAAAAGGATCAAAATTAACAGTTTGAAAATTACAATTTTTCTTCTGAATTCTAACATTACGATTAGTCAAAATTATGCTAAATTGGAAGTTGGAATTGGAGTAAAATTTATATTAAAAAAATAGATTAATAAGGTTATGTTCGACCGACAAATAAACTAACTTATAGCTTACTGAGTTAATTTATAAGTTTCCTATATTTAAATAAAGATTCGTCTCGTAGGAAGGATGAATTTTTTCAAAAATTGATAAACTTCTTTCGGTAGCTTCAAATAAGTCCGTTGAAACTTTTATTTCAGTTAGCTCATCAACTAATTTTACCAAGCAATTTAATCATATAAGCTAGCTTTTAAACTCTAAATAATAAACTATAAGATATAAGCTTCATAAACTATCAATTAATTTCTCAACTGTCAGCTAACTTATCAACTAATTTTCCTAAACATCCTCCCTATATATAATTCAAGAATGCGTTGAGCCTACGTGGCTGCTTCTTGTGCTTCGTATTTGGCGAAAAATCATGCTTCGTAATTAGGTTTGGATGAATAATATTGATATATTAATAATTAATAATCTAAGTTCGGGTATTCCATAAATATTATTTAGCTAACTTAGGTATTTTAATATCACTTTTACTAATATATATAACCCTTTAATATTTTGTCATTTTACATAGTGAGGCACTAAGTGACTAATATATCCCTGAATTTTGATTTGTTTCCTTCAATAAGCTATTGAATTATACATGTATTTTGAAAGTTGATAACTTTTGTATTTTTTATCGATTTTACATATATAATATATCAAATTAATCATCTTTTGATGATCTTCGATTTGACATCCATATTGTATACGTGAAATAAATAAATTATATTTATCTTTATAATAAAAAAAAATAATATTTATTAAAATTCATTAGAAAAATAAAATTATTTCTCAATTGATATATTTATATGTAATGTAGTTATATATTGTAAGTTAAAAAAAATTAGTATAAAAGTCGCACAAATAAAAAGTGTCATAATAAATATATAATAATATATATATTCTTATAAAAGGTATTTAAATTTTCAAACTACCTTTTTCTTATTAATTTTAGATATGAAGAAAAAAATTAGCAAACACCCGTGTAATACACGGGTGCTGTACTAGTAGATATATATTTAAAGATTTCTATGATTTCTCTTGCCATAATTACATAAACCACGAGCATTTTAGAGTTGTAATAATATTTTTCTTTGTAATAGTAAAAGAATATTATTATGCCCATTTACAGCAGCTGCTCACTCTCCTATTCAGAACTTCAGTAGACCAAAAAACTACACACCCAAGTGGCCAGCTCCCAACATGGCTTCCGAGGGTTTCCGGCCGCTCGACGAGAAGTTACTGGTGGAGTACGTCAAGAAAACGCCATCTCTGGCCGCGAAGCTGGGTGATCAGTTCGACAATCTCGAAATCAGAGAAGTAGGCGATGGAAATCTCAACTTCGTCTATATTGTAATTGGTCCATCGGGATCCTTCGTCGTCAAACAGGTAGACACACGCACCTTTGGCTTCAAATGGATTTTTATTTTCCTTTTCTTTTGGAAGCCCTTAGGTTTTATTCTCTCGTCTGGGCATAATCTGGTGATTAACTGCTTGATTACTTTAAATGTTTGTTGTTAAGTATAATTACTGGTCTGTTGAGGCCAATTTTAGCATTCCTTGGGTACTGCTGTGGCGTTTCAAAAATTGGTTTGACATACAAGTCATTGAAAAGGTTTTTGATCTGGAGAGCTATATGTTATAGGTTTCTTTGTTTGGCTTTTTCTGGAGGTGCAAGTGATAATGTAAGTTTAGCTGTGTTGTTTCTTTCTTTCTAAAGTAGGCAATAATCGAGCAGATTTTGAAATCTGGTAGAAATCTGTGAGAAGGGCCTATGTCTTATGTGTGGAGTAAATGGGGGAGGTATTTAGGCTCGACATTATTTAGATTTCGTTTCGTAGATGTGGGTAATTTCTGTTTATTCGCTTGCAAGAACTGTATCACCAAGCAGTTCAATAACTCTCTTGGCAACTTCTTAAGAATAATGCTCTTGCGGGCCCTTTTAGAAACTCCATTCCTCAACACAATAGATGTTTGGTGCGATTTTGGAGAATCGTTTTAATCAATTGCATTCTTGCAAAGTGCTCTCAAGCATGCACTAAATCTTTATCAGGTCAAGGGTAGTGTCAGAGAAGTTGAATTTTTAACTTGTTTTTTATACGGTTCATTAATATTTTGCAGGCTCTGCCATATGTTCGCTGTATAGGGGAATCTTGGCCAATGTCAAAAGAGCGAGCCTATTTTGAATCATCAACTTTACTAGAACATGGCAGGCTGTGTCCAGATCATGTTCCCGAGGTGTACCATTTTGACAGGGCAATGTGTTTGATTGGCATGCGCTACATTGAACCGCCTCACATTATCTTAAGGAAAGGGCTAATTTCTGGGATTGAGTATCCATTGCTTGCGGAACATGTATCTGAGTATATGTCAAGGACACTGTTCTATACTTCCCTACTTTATCTGACCACTACAGAACATAAGAGTGCAGGTAGCAATTGTTCTGCTTTGAGATTGTATGATGCATGTAATTCTAAGTACATCATTTTGTTGCAATCTCGATATTCAAAGTTTCATTTGATGGTCATTTCACATTGTTCTTTGTAACTATGACATGTTTATGGAAGGCCTTACTGTTTAAGTCTCTGATGAGCTAATTCTATTGGTGATAGTTTCAAGTACAGCCTCTTAGACTTTGTCTAGCTACAATATGATTCCATAAGCTTACAAAATTACCATTTAGGCTTGTTATTCTGGAAAGACAGTGCAATTTGGCTGCATCTTTATTCCCTTCACTTTTCTGTATATTTTTATGTGAGTTTGAGATAGGGGTTTTTCTAAATGCCTGGTCATATTTTCTAATTGGCATGTCATTATTTTGCAGTTGCTAAATATTGTGGGAATGTGGAGTTATGCAGACTTACTGAACAGGTTATCTTTTCGGATCCCTACAAAGTATCTGAGTATAACCGTTGGACAACTCCTTACCTTGATGATGATGCTAAGGCAGTTCGAGAGGACAACATTTTGAAACTTGAAGTTGCTGAGCTAAAATCCAAGTACTGTGCCCTTTTGTTTTATTTTGTTGTCTGGGGTTGATTACAGAAGTCACACTACCTAATTGCAAAGAAATACTACTTCCTTTAATCTTTTTAATTTAAGTTTTGACATCACTGTCCTCCAGAAAATTAATGTATTATGGATTTTTTGGGGGTTTGGGTGGGGGGATTGCATAAGGATAACTTTGTCCATTTTACACATTTGCTAATTTTGGATTTCTGTGTGAAAACAAAAATCAAGTAAGATCAGAGGGCATGTAGGTTAACCTGCGAAATGTGAATTTTCCCTTGAGATTTTTAGTTTCCATTGACATAACAAACGATGTCCTGATATAGTGCATTTTGTGTAATAGAAACAAATATCAAGGGGGTATTTGTGATGGGCAGATCTGAATTTATCCCCTTTGTTTTATGTTTTCGATAATACTTATGCGTTCCTCTTTTTTTGATGTATATGCCAAGTTCAATCACAGCGTTTGGATATCTTCTCTTAACTCAGGTTCTGTGAGAAAACCCAAGCTCTTATACACGGTGATCTCCATACAGGTTCGGTCATGGTTACCAAAGACTCAACTCAACTGATAGATCCTGAATTTTCTTTCTACGCGCCAATGGGATTTGATATTGGAGCTTTTATTGGAAACCTGATTTTAGCTTATTTTTCTCAAGACGGACATGCACACGAGGGGTCTGATCGTAAAGTAATTTTCCATCCCTACATTATATAGCCCTACTTTCTGGTGATGCTTGCTTATAACACATTTATGACACTAGTGAAATTCTTTCTCTTTAATTTTAAATCTTGTTTGCATTGACTTATACAACAGGGGCTTTTGCGTCATTCAAGGGTATAATAAAATGCTTTTTTTTTTTCTTTTTATCAACAATTCTTGTTTTTTTCACTTTTTTATTTTTGGAAATATTTTAATTAAAAATTCCGTACATAGGGAATGCATTTAAACACATATTGCAATTTGTCATTTGTCTGTTAATCTTTTTTTTTTTTTTTTTCAATTTATTATATATTTAACAAAAATTTCACTTGTTATCAGCTGTATAAGGAGTGGATTTTGAAAACAATATCAGATACTTGGAACCTCTTCTACAGAAAGTTTACTGCCCTGTGGGATAAATACCAGGATGGTCCTGGCGAAGCTTATCTTTCAGCAATATATAATAACCCAGAGCTTCAGTTGCTGGTAAAACAGAAATACATGGAAGATCTTCTCCATGATACACTTGGATTTGGGGCTGCAAAAATGATAAGGTTATGGGACTGTCCTCTCATTACTAATTGATTATTTTTTGTATGACAACAATTTATATGGACTCTGTTCATGTTATCTGATAAATGTGCAGTCACCTTGCTCCCACTAACACCGATATGTTAGTTCACTCATTATTGAACAGACACATTTCATTACGTAGCACTTCTTTGGATCAAAATAGTTTTATTTTTTAACATATACTCTCTTACTAAGACCAGCTAGATACTCGCTATGTCCATTCACTGACTACTTAAATTGCGAAATTTGGTGATTGCTTGACTATGAAATATGAATATGCTTATTTGGTTAATTTAATGATTATGGTAACTTACTGGATTATGGAAAATATGCATTGGGAGATGTATTCGTTTAGGATTCTAAAGACTTTTTAAGAGTTTACAAATTGGTGTTTATTTAAATTCTTGAGGTATGCAATTGAGATTTCAAAAAGACTTAACTTAATAATTCATGTGTTATTTAACTTTTTTAACATTGGGAGTTGGTAGGACATTTTAAGATTTACTGAGATTTTAAACAAAAATAAAACATGTCAAATCTCAAATCACACCACCAAAGTGTTTATTTAGGATTTTGAGTGACATTTTAAAACTTTTTAACTAGAATCCTTATCATGCATGCCGGTGGGATTTTTTGTAAGATTTCATTTATGTAATTGTCTTTGAAAACCCTAAAACTGAAGAAGTCCAATCATAAGGCTAAATAAATTGAATACTTAATGACTTTTTAAGACCTTTTTAAATCTCAAATAATATTTTTTTAAATCTCAAATAATACCTCGTGATTTGTCAAGACTTTTTAGGATTTCACACTAAAACACCAGGATTCTTCAAATCTTAAGAAGTCTTTACGAATCCGGAATGAATACATTAGATTTTAGATTTCAAAGGATTCCACTAAAATAGACAAATCTTAAGAAACCTCGGATTTTAAAAAGTCTTAAAATGTCACTCAAATCCCAAACGAATACTTCCTTTATTCGTTCCGATATATTAATTGCAATTTCCCAAATTTCTTGCTGATTAGTGCCCCCATTTAGAATTTGATATTGATAAGCCATATGAGCTAAGTTAGTAGCAAGAACCATGTTAGCCTTCTTCGTGCTAGATGCTGGTTTTAAAACATTCACAAGACTGGTGTATGCATTACTTAGTGTTCTTTGCTGGCTTGGGATGTCATCAAGTGCCATATACATTATGTAATGCAATGTTTGTGTTGATAGGGATAACTACAAAAGCTTCCTGGAGTTTGAAAAAATTGTAGTAATCTTACAAATACAAATACAAATAGCAGTTGGCATTTGTGTTCATTTTTACAAGTTAGTGCCGTATATAGGTGCAAGTTTAGAATTGAAGCATATGCGAAGGCATAGAAAATTCGCACTGGGGATAGTATCTGTTGTAGTTCCATAATTCTACCCTCATGTAGCACTGTGTCCTTAGAGACCCCTTTTGCTACTGATCATTGTTAAATTTTATTAGCGGAAGCTGAAAATCATTTGTAAACTAAGACCACTGATATTCATATTGTTGCTCGATTTTCAGGAGAATAGTGGGTGTTGCTCATGTTGAGGATTTTGAGTCAATCAAGGAGGCTAGCAACCGAGCAGAATGTGAGCGCAAAGCTCTTAACTGTGCTAAGACCCTTCTAAAGGAGAGGAAGAAATTCCACAGCATTGGTGAAGTTGTTTCAGCCATTGAGCAATTTGCCAAATGATTCATATACTTTGAAGTACTCCGAGCTATTTGAACTCCACAAGTTCTAGTTTGTGAGATTTGCGTATGTATTACTTTGAAGGTAATAATGTATATGATTGTCTTGATGATCGTATTCGAGAGAATATTTGGCACGGCCACTTTTTGTGGTCGGCCATTCTTGTGGTTCTACATTTTTATGCTAATCTATGCACGTTGGTGTGTGAAATGCACATTCCGGTTTGCATTTGTTTGCCCTTGTAGTGGTTTCCTCCAAATTGCGCCAATCCTTTCATTACTTGGCCTTTTTATCGTTGGCGTTAATATTGAATTGGGAAACTATAGGAGACATGCCCCTGTTATTGGTGAAAAAGTTTGTATTTCCTTATCATGTTTTATCATTTGTTTACCATATATTTTCTCCACTTGAAACAAATAATCTTGACTTTACTCCACATTCATGATTATTTTTTAGGATAATGTAGGAAATGACCATTATAACCCTTTTAGGAGGAAATGTGTTTCATGTTCAATCCAAGCAGATGAAGATTGATTTTCGTTCAATTTCTTCATTTGGTTTAGGACGGCACGAGGAGGAAGAAGATCGACATTTTGGGGGTAACTGGGGTTCAAAATTGAACGAAGAATCGTATTTGCAAACATCAAATAATTAGAGCAAGAATCATTTTTGTTTAACAGCATAACCTATTACATTTATGTTACTTTGAACAATCTCCAAGTAATAAGGTGAAGGCCTTCTATATGCCTCATTGTGGGTTAATATTTAAGAACTAGTACAACACCCACGTTTTACACGGGTGTTTGCTAATTTTTTTTCTTAAAATTTAAAATTAATGAGAAAAAGTAGTTTGAAAATTTAAATACCTTTTATAAGAATAAATATATTATTATATATTTATTATGATACTTTTTATTTGTGCGACTTACTTGTGTTATATTATACTAATTTTTTAACTTACACTATATAACTACATTAAATATAAATATATCAATTGAGAAATAATTTTATTTTTCTAATGAATTTTAAAAATATTATTATTTGTAACATCCCGACTTTTTAATACTATCAGAGTACGCATTTTTCGCAATTTTTCTGAATAAATAAATAAAATATTTATTTTGCAAAAACTGATTCGGGATGCTACCGTGAAAACTTGACTTTTCTGAAAACCGTTAAATTTTAAACTGAATAAATAAACGGTTATAATATATTAACCGACTAAAGTCGGATCAAAAACTGATTAAAAGTACTGAAAGTTTAGCGGAATAAAAGCGTGGCAAAACACATATATACATATCCACAAAATATCCTGAACTGCCCGCCAGCTCACTCCTCGTCTCCGACCCTGCGACCTGAAAAACATGAAATGCGTGGGGGCGTGAGCACTAAAACACTTGTGCTCCGCAGAAACTCATACTAATGTAAACATTGAAAATAATAACAATATCATGATCTTAGTATATATAACTGAACTGAAACTTAAACTGAAACTGATATCTGATACCGGTCTGATCTCGCGACATAAGTCACGTAAGTGATAACTGAACATCTGTCGGCACAAACTAATACCGAAATCTGTCGGCACAAACTAATACCGGACCATGTGCACATTCTAGTGGGCAGATTAGGCCACTAGAACCCAGAATGGACCGGCGACCATTCCGAGCGGATACTGAATATACATACCTCAAACATGGTAGCGTAATTATAATCAATGTAGTACTTAGTCTGAATCCCCACCTGAACTGCTGAAACTGAAGGTAGTGCTGATGCCTGATCAAACTGAAAATAATATAAACAATTACTACTGACTATGCTCAGACTGATAAATTAACTGATTAATTATGTTAAGATGCTCTACTGAACCTGACATGATATACCGACTTAATCGATATAACTGAAACCGGTTAAGTACGAAACTGAACTGATATTAATTAACTGTACTGAACTGAACCCGGAATTTTAACTGAAAATGACACTGAAATTGAGAACTGGGACTGAAACTGACAAATACTGACTGAACCGGTCCAGCCGGTCTGAACCGGACTGCCGGTCCGCTGAACCGGGCAGTCGTGTGCTGGCTCGGCCGGCGGCCTGCCAGGTGCTACGCACACGGGCGCTGCCTGGCAGTTGCGGGCACAGACTAGTGGACTGGCTGGCTGGGCGATCCTGGCA
>CACSLK010027831.1:11716215-11751509 GCA_902706635.1 Striga hermonthica
TCACGCCGTGAAGAGCTCCGCGCCGTGAAGGAGAGCTCGCGCCGTGAATGAGTGGTCCTCCGCGCCGTGAAGGAGAGCTCGCGCCGTGAAGGAGTGGTCCTCCGCGTCGTGAAGGAGAGCTCGTGTCGTGGAGGCGTCGTGCTTCGCGCCGTGGCCGCTGGCTCGCGAGAGTTTCTGCTCGAGCCGTCAGTAGTTAATTCTCGCAGTCAAGAGTTTCTGTCTCGAGCCGATTAATTCCGCCGTCGCAATTAATTCCGCCGTCGCAGTTAATTCCGCCGTCAGTAGTTAATTCGAGCCGTCAGCACTTTATTCGCGCCGTGCCGGCTTTTGTGCTCCACTTGAAAGATTTGTCGCCGTCACCAGTTAATTCGAGCCGTCACTTGAAAGATTTGGTCCGATGTATAAATTCATTGCTCTGCTGGATTGGAAACACACTTCATTTTTTCTCCCAACTGTGGGATAAGGAGCTTCGGCTCTGTTCATCTTCTTCACAGCTTTCTTTTTCTTTTCTTTTATTTTTCTTTTCTTTTATTTTTATGTATTTTGTTGTGTAATTTGGACGTGGTTGGAAACACGAGTTCGATAATTTTTCAGCGCTTTTCCGGTAATTTTTCGGTTATGTTATTTTTGTTATTAACGTGTTATGTTCTTTCATTCGTGCGATAGGAAAATAGGGACCTCGGTGAGGGCTTATTATTTCGAGTTTGAATTGATTGGCATGATACGTTTGTGTTATTTTTATCGCTCGTCTATGTGTGTTAAGGTTCGATACGTGTTTATCCGGTTTAGAGGTTTCGACTTTGTTAAAAGAGGAACGATCTAGGGAAGGCTCGTATTCGAAGACTTAGGATCATTAGACTTGTGTGTTTTATTTTTCGGTGTTTTCATTTTCGTTAAGTTACGTGGACTCCGTGTAACCAACGTTCGATTTTTCTTTCTTTATTGCATTTTTATTATTTGTTCGTAGTTATTATTTTTATTCCGTTAAATCTAATCCATCAATCCCTCGGTTAGAATGTGTAGGAATTTATTTTCGGTCTTACGAATTTTGACGACTAGATAATAAACGACGCTCCGAACAGTCTTCCTTTGAGAACGACCCGAGTCCGGATAGCTCGGTTACTAAATTATCCACTCACAAAAATACTGCAAACAGGTACTATGGGCCTTTTGAATTCTGGAAAAAATAGGGGCTGTTGCTTACAAATTGAATCTACCTGACGGGGCCAAAATACATCCCGTTTTTCATGTGTCCTTACTCAAGAAATTTATCAAGTCGAGCCACGTACCTGAAAATGAGCTCCCTATTGTTGATGCGGATGGACATTTCAAGGTGGAACCTTTGGAGCTCCTCGATCGCCGGACGGTTGTGAGAGGACGCCAGCCGTTGGAACAACTCTTGATTCGATGGGCGGAATCTGGTTCAAATTCCACATCTTGGGAGGATTCGAGCTTTATCCGCCGCAAGTTTCCTTCTTTTGGCTGCAAGACTCCATCTTTTGATCCTTGTGGGCAAGGATCTCTCGATCCGAGGGGAATTGTTGTGATTTCGAAGGTTGAAAATTTTGAAGATGGAGATGGGCCGGAAATTAGGGTTTCTGATGCGAAAGAGGAAAAGGGAATTGAAAACGTGAAGAAGAAAGAGGAGCTCGGTTTTGTTGAAGGCAAGCCCCACGTGGCAACTGAAGAAGAAAAAGCCATTACTTAATTATTATTTAATTCTGTAACAGAAATTGTATGGGAAAGAGTGAGTGGGATAGCACATGTGCGAAATTGTTGAGAGACATCTTATATTAAGCAAAAAAAAAAATGAAATGGAAAAGGCATGTTACAACCAAATCAATCTCTTTCTCTCTCCTTTACTTCTCTCTTATCTCTCCCCTCCATTCTTATCTTCCTCAGATTTCTTAAGCTCTTAAAGTAAGAACAAAATACCCCCAAAAAAATATCAATTAATTAGTAATCACAACAAATAGCCAATGAAAGCAACATATTCATTGAAATTTTCGGTAAAATACCTTACCGTTGAACTTTTCATTGCAATATAGCAAAATTTTTGTAGTCCTCTCAAACATTATTTTTTATGTAGTATTTATTGGGTAATTGTGTTTACAATTTTTCTATTAAAAATATATTAAACACGTTAACTTTTTTGTTCCTATAATTTTTTTTTTCAGAAATCACTCATTATTTTATCTCAAGATTACCTATTAATTTAACAATTGAGTTACATTTTTTACATATTAAATATAATTAAAATATTTCTTGTTTTATCGGTTCAATATCATACTTATATATTATATTAAAAACTATTATAGTAAATAAAAAAAGTTATTTAAAATTAGAATAATAAATATTTTGTTTTTCTAATCTACATGTATAAATGTACGAATAACTATTGTCTATCATCTCAAATTTAGACATAAAATTAATAAGAACAAAAAACTAACAAGCGTTTCACAACTCACTTCGATTACATCGATAAGTATATTTTTAGAAGGTTTATATTTAGTTATATTAATTATATTATTTTTGTTTATTAGTTTGTTTTATATTTATTAGTACGTGTCACAACTTAGTTATTATTCATATTATTTTTTATATTTAATATTTTTTTAAAACTTTATCTTGTTCTTTCACATGTTCTTAATTGTAGATTTGTCAAAAAATACATAATATAAAGAATAGAATTTTTTCGATCATCTGCCTCATTATATATCAAATATTTGTATATCCTATATTATATTATATTTAATTACAATTTTTTATTAATATTTTAATTAAATATTAACAATTCATAAATTCATTAATAATATTGTCGAGTCAACTTTTGTTCATAAAATTTTTAAAATATATTATTTTCATTGATTTGCTTATGTTGAATTGAGAAAAGTTGTGTTTTTAATTGCATATTGGGAGGATATAAAATTTCTTATATTTTTTATGTAGTATTTATTGAGTAATTGTGTTTACAATTTTTCTATAAAAAATATTTTAAAAACGTGAACTTTTTAGTTCCTATAATTTTTTTTTTCAGAAATCACTCATTATTTTATTCCAAGATTACCCATTAATTTACCAATTGAGTTACATTTCTTACATATTAAATATTAAATAATTAAATATTTCTTGTTTTATCTGTTCAATATGATACTTATATATTATATTTAGAAAACTAATATAGTAAATAAAAATGTTATTTAAAATTAGAATAATAAATATTTTGTTTTTCTAATCTACATGTATAAATGTACGAATAACTATTGTCTATCACCTCAAATTTAGACATAAAATTAATAAGAACAAAAAACTAACAAACGTTTCACAACTCACTTCGATTACATCGATAAGTATATTTTTAGAAGGTTTATATTTAGTTATATTAATTATATTATTTTTGTTTATTAGTTTGTTTTATATTTATTAGTACGTGTCACAACTTAGTTATTGTTCATATTATTTTTTATATTTAATATTTTTTTAAAACTTTATCTTGTTCTTTCACATGTTCTTAACTGTAGATTTGTGAAAAAAGACATTATATAAAGTATAGAATTTTTTCGATCATCTGCCGCATTATATATCAAATATTTTCATATCCTATATTATATTATATTTAATTACAATTTTTTAATTACATATTTACAATTCATAAATTCATTAATAATATTGTCGAGTCAACTTTTGTTCATAAAATTTTTAAAAATATATTATTTTCATTGATTTACTTATGTTGAATTGAGAAAAGTTATGTTTTTTAATTATATATAGGGAGGATATAAGATTTCAGTATATTTTTTTATTTTTATGTAGTATTTATTGAGTAATTGTGTTTACAATTTTTTTTATTAAAAATATATTAAACACGTGAACTTTTTAGTTCCTATAATTTTTTTTTTCAGAAATCACTCATTATTTTATTCCAAGATTACCTATTAATTTACCAATTGAGTTACATTTCTTACATATTAAATATTATATAATTAAAATATTTCTTGTTTTATGTGTTCAATATGATACTTATATATTATATTAAAAACTAATATAGTAAATAAAAAGTTATTTAAAATTAAAATAATAAAGATTTTTTTTTTCTAATCTACATGTATAAATTTACAAATAACTATTGTATATCACCTCAAATTTACATATAAAATTAATAAGAACAAAAAACTAACAAGCGTTTAACAACTCAGTTCGATTACATCGATAAGTATATTTTTAGAAGGTTTATATTTAGTTATATTAATCATATTATTTTTGTTTATTAGTTTGTTTTATATTTATTAGTACGTGTCACAACTTAGTTATTATTCATATTATTTCTTATATTTAATATTTTTTTAAAACTTTATCTTGTCTTTCACATGTTCTTAATTGTAGATTTGTCAAAAAGGACATAATATAAAGTATAAAATTTTTTCGATCATCTGCCTCATTATATATCAAATATTTGTATATTCTATATTATATTATATATAATTACAATTTTTTAATTAATATTTTAATTATATATTTACAATTCATAAATTCATCAATAATATTGTCGAGTCAACTTTTATTCATAAATTTTTTTAAAATATATTATTTTCATTGATTTGCTTATGTTGAATTGAGAAAAATTATGTTTTTTTTAATTATATATAAGGAGGATATAAGATATTATGACATTAGTATATTACCAATTTTCCATTAAAAACATGTGAAAGTAAGGGTTTTTTAGGTAGTTTATTTTTTAAATAAAAATATAAATAAAATATGATGTGTATTAGTTTATTACTAATTTGCCATTAAATTTATGTCAAAGTAAGGGTTTTTTAGGCATTATAAATTTTTACAAAAACACTCCTCCTTTTAAAGTAGTATAGATATAGATAGATATAGATTTATAATTCAATAGCTTATTGAAGGAAGCAAATCAAAATTTAGGGATATATTAGTCACTTAGTGTCTCACTATGTAAAATTACAAATAATTAAAGGGTTATATTAGTAATAGTGATATTAAAATACCTAAGTTAAATAAATAATATTTATGGAATGCCCGAACTTAGATTATTAATTATTAATATATTAATATTATTTGTCCAAACCTAATTACGAAGCATGATTCTTCGCCAAATAGGATTCCGAAGCACCAGAAGCATAGGCTCAGCGCATTCTGGAATTATATATAGAGAGATAAATATATCAATTGAGAAATAATTTTATTTTTCTAACGAATTTTAATAAATGTTATTATTTTTTATTATTATAAAGATAAATATAACTTATTTATTTTATATATACAATATGGATGTCAAATCGAAGATCATAAAAAATGATTAATTTGATATATTATATATGTAAAATCGATAAGAAATACAAAAGTTATCTACTTTTAAAATACATTTATAATTCAATAGCTTATTGAAGGAAGCAAATCAAAATTTAGGGATATATTAGTCACTTAGTGTCTCACTATGTAAAATTACAAATAATTAAAGGATTATATTAGTAAAAGTGATATTAAAATACCTAAGTTAGCTAAATAATATTTATGGAATACCCGAACCTAGATTATTAATTATTAATATATTAATATTATTTGTCCAAACCTAATTACGAAGCATGATTCTTCGCCAAATAAGATTCCGAAACACCAGAAGCAGCCACGTAGGCTCAGCGCATTCTGGAATAGGGAGGATTATTCACCCATTCATTTTTCTTGATATTGAGAGACTAGTACAACACCTGTGTATTACACGGGTGTTTGCTAATTTTTTTTCTTAAAATTTAAAATTAATGAGAAAAAGTAGTTTGAAAATTTAAATACCTTTTATAAGAATATATATATATTATTATATATTTATTATGATACTTTTATTTGTGCGACTTACTTGTGTTATATTATACTAATTTTCTAACTAACACTATATAACTACATTAAATATAAATATATCAATTGAGAAATAATTTTATTTTTCTAATAAATTTTAAAAATATTATTATTTTTTATTATTATAAAGATAAGTATAATTTATTTATTTTATATATACAATATGGATGTCAAATCGAAGATCATCAAAAGATGATTAATTTGATATATTATATATGTAAAACCGATAAGAAATACAAAAGTTATCTACTTTTAAAATACATTTATAATTCAATAGCTTATTGAAGGAAGCAAATCAAAATTTAGGGATATATTAGTCACTTAGTATCTCAGTATGTAAAATTACAAATAATTAAAGGGTTATATTAGTAAAAGTGATATTAAAATATCTAAGTTAACTAAATAATATTTATGGAATACCCGAACCTAGATTATTAATTATTAATATATTAATATTATTTGTCCAAACTTAATTACGAAGCATGATTTTTCGCCGAATAGGATTCCGAAGCACCAGAAGCAGCCACGTAGGCTCAGCGCATTCTGGAATTATATATAGGGAGGACTAGTACAACACCCGTGTATTACACGGGTGCTTACTAATTTTTTTTCTTAAAATCTAAAAATTAATGAGAAAGAGTAGTTTGAAAATTTAAATACTTTTTATAAGAATATATATATTATTATATATTTATTATGACACTTTTTATTTGTGCAACTTACTTGTGTTATATTATACTAATTTTTTTTTAACTTACAATATATAACTACATTACATATAAATATATCAATTGAGAAATAATTTTATTTTTCTAATGAATTTTAATAAATATTATTATTTTTTATTATTATAAAGATAAATATAATTTATTTATTTCATATATACAATATGGATGTCAAATCGAAGATCATCAAAAAATGATTAATTTGATATATTATATATGTCAAACCGATTAAAAATACAAAAGTTATCAACTTTTAAAATACATTTATAATTTAATATCTTATTGAAGGAAATCAAATCAGAATTCAAGGATATATTAGTCACTTAGTGCGTCACTATGTAAAATTACAAAAAATTAAAGGGTTATATTAGTAAAAGTGATATTAAAATACCTAAGTTAACTAAATAATATTTATGGAATACCCGAATCAAGATTATTAATTATTAATATATCAATATTATTTATCCAAACCTAATTACAAAGCATGATTCTTCGTCAAATAGGATTCCGAAGCACCAGAAGCAGCCATATAGGCTCAACGCATTCGGGAATTATATATAGAGAGGATTAGAGAAACTTACCCTATGAGCCAACTAAAAGATGAATATTACATATATACTAACATAATATTTTATTAGCAAACAAACAAAATGGATAGAAATATTTGTATATATATACGATATTTATATATATGTCTCCTACCTCTTTTAAAGATAATTAATAATGAGGTTTTTCTTTACTTGGTAACTGTTCAAATTTAATGAGATTTTACTTTTATAACTTTCCACAATTCTACTTTATCTCTCTAAAAACTAAAATCCTCCAAACCTCACGCCCACTCCATTATTCTCCAATCTTTTTCATTCCTTTAACATTTACGCCATTATTCTAATATGAAGGTTTTTTTTGTTGGGCTCATATGCGCAAACGCGTAAGGTGTAAATTAAAACAAAATGGTGAATAATAATTTCAATCTCAACAACTCAAGAATGACAGAAGAAAATCTCTTACAATAAAACAGGAATAATTCTTTTCTGTTGTGGAAGATTAGATTAAACTACAATAAAACAGGAATAATCTCTTACAATAAAACAAGAATAATTCTTTTCCATCGATGTTCAGCTTGACCCAAGGAGAATCGGCTCGAAGCCAAACTACAGCTCTAGGTCGAGGGGACCGAACAGGCGGAGGGGGAGCCACCCTGTATCGGTGTGGTGGCGTGCAGCCTGTCCAGGCACGGCCAGAAAGCCTGCCCAAAGCTGTAAGGAGCGAAATGTGTCTCTCCACCTGCAAAACAATGTGAGAAAGCAAGAAAGTAATATCTTTATGCTTCGCACTATTCCTTTCCGTCCAGGTGAACCAAAGGATCAGACAAGGAATGAGGAAGCTCACGTGTCTAAGTGTGTGCTCTGTGAGAAAAAACTCAGGAGCTCAAAAAAACTGTCTGTGGAGGGTAGTGATATATGGGTCCAAGCAGTAAAATGCTCCCACACTCTCATCACAATCTCACTCTTTAGAAAAAGGTGGGTAAATGTCTCGGTCTCATAAAGTCTGGTCTCAAAACAACAAACACATCGAGAGGGGAAGGAGATCCCCCTCGCATGTAATACAGTGTCCACGGGTATCCGGCGCAAGAGGAGGCGCCAAAGGAATACAGATATGGTAGGGGTGAAAAGGTCGCTCCAGATGGCTCCGAAGAGAAGATTAAGCCGATCTCTCAGCCTGATCTGCTCCCAAGCCGAGGTAGTAGAAAACACACCCGATGATGTAAGTCTCCACCTCATACCATCTGAACCGTCCCCCGAGATGAGTATCTGCTGGATCCGATCTAATAACTGCTCACTAAAACCCGCCCCAGAGTCCAACTCTCTATCACGCTTCCCCCTATCCCACGACCCGTCCGTCCAAAAGTCGCGCACAAGCAGGTAGGGGGAATGCGACACCTGCCTATCTCTAGACAATGGCCTATCACCTAACCACCACTCATCCCAGAAACTAACCTCGCCATCCCCCAAAACCCAAAAAATGTGATCCTGGGTGCGCCTACCAACCCTAGTAAGGCGCCGCCACTGACTGCTATCATGCACAACCGCCGTCACCCAACAAGGGTGGTTGGCGCGTCTAGAGCAGTACTTGTCGCGAAGGTACTGGGCCCAAAGCGACTTTCCTTTCCTGAAGCGCCACCACAACTTGCATGAGAAGGCGGTAACAATATCCCTGAGGCGACGGATGCCAAGGCCACCGTCAGAGAGGGGGCGACAGATAGAGTCCCAACTCACCTAGTGGGTACGTCTCCCCCTCCCCGAACCAACCTCGTAATCCCAGAAATAACGAGCCATGATCTGGTCAATCTCGTCAACAGTGGACCTAGGGGGTTGAGGACCCTAAGTAAGTGAAGCGGAAGGGAGCTAAGGGTGCTCTTGATCAGAGCAAGCCGACCACCGAAAGAAAGATGTCTATCCGACCAACCAAAAATCCTATCGATCATCCTCTCCCTGATGCCCACAAAGAGCGCTCTCGTGAGATTGCCCTTATATAAAGGGGCACCAAGGTAGGTAATGGAAAGGTCGCCGCGCGCAAATCCAGTGATCTCGTGGACTCGTTGAGCCCACCTGTCCACGCCGGAGGAGGAAAGGGTGAAGGTGCTCTTCTGCACACTGATCAGCTGGCCGGTAACCGATCTATAATGCTCCAGAAGGTGCATAAGCTCGATCAGCCCATCATCATCTGCTCGAGTGAAGATGATGATGTCATCCACATAAGATAGGTGTGAGATGGGAGGACCATAGCCACGGGTGCTATATGTCATCTGAGGATAGTCGCTGATGAAGCCGTCGAGGCAGCGAGAGAGGTAGTCCGCCGCAAGAACAAAAAGAGACGGGGAAAGGGGGTCACCCTGTCTAAGGCCTCTAGATGAGGGGAAAAAATCTGTGGGGCTACCATTAACCAGGACCGAGGACGTGCAATGCTCCACACACGCCTCTACAAAGCTGATCCACCGCTCAGGGAATCCCATCCTAGCCAGTGCCTTCCTAAAAAACAGCCACTCCACTCTATCATACGCCTTAGCTATGTCTAGCTTCAGCGCAATGTTCGATGCCCACTTCCAGTCTGCATGGGAGATGTCGTGGATCATTGGCCAAAAGTATGTTATCACTAATGACCCGATCCTTGACGAAGCCACTCTGGTTCGGAGAGATGAGGGAGGGGAGAATAGGGGAAAGACGACCGTTAAGAATTTTCGAAATAAGCTTATTGGTCACGTTACACAGGCTGATGGGCCTGTAGTCGGACCAAGAGCTCGGATTGGGTCTTTTGGGAATCAAGACGACAGAGATAGCCGTGAAGGAGTCGGCATCCGGTGACCGGTGAAGAAATCCAACACTGCCTCCTCAACATCAGGCTCGATTATATCCAAGAAGACCTGATAGAAGAGGGAAGAGAACCCATCGGGGCCAGAAACGCTGTTGGGATCAATCCCGAATACAACATCCCTAACCTCTTCCCTGCTCGGGAGCTTACAGAGGTCGACAAGGTCGACCGAAGGAGGGATGGTAGGGAAGAAAGAGACAGTCGGGGCAACGAGAGACCCTCTGTTAGAGGTGAAGAGAGTCTGGAAGTGAGCAACAACCGAGTCCCGAATTTGAGACTCCTGGTTCAGGGATGACCCATTAGCCTGAATACTATGGATGTACGACTTAGCACGCTTCTGCCTAACGAAGCCCTGGAAGAACCTAGTTTTCCGCTCGCCCTCTGCCACCCAGCGAATGGCCGTCTTCTGCTTCCAGAAATCCTCCTCCATAAGGAGTCGGAGCTGGTACTCGGCATGGCAGCGGTGCATCGCAGTCCTATTCTCCGGAGTGGGATCCAGGTCATAGGCCCGCTCAGCCTTCGCATGCGCACTCTGAGCCGCAGAATGGCGCTAATGGAGGTTTCCAAAAACATCCCAGTTCCACTGTCTCAACCTACGTCGCAATCTGCCGAGCTTAGCCTCGAGATTGCGCATCCCGAAGGGCCCAGTCGGTTGAAGCCAGGAATCCCTAACAGTGTCATGGAAAGAGTGGTGACGAACCCACATGTTCTGGAACCTAAAGGAAGCGCGGCGGGGAGTACTCGAAAAACGACACCTAATGAGAAGGGGTGAATGGTCAGACCCAAATCGAGTGAGATGCGTGACGGCCGTGACCGCAAACACCTTCGACCACGCTTCAGAGACCAAAGCACGGTCGAGTCTCTATTTGAGGTCGTCCCTAACCCACGTGAAGGGCTCACCCTCACAACCAGCATCAATCAACTCACAGTCCGCCACAGTCTGAGCAAAGTCCCACATCTCCCGGGGCCGGTCCGTGCGGCCACCCACACGCTCATCGGGGTGCAAAAAGATGTTGAAATCACCACTAACCATCCATGGCAATCTCTCCATACTTTCAGCAATCTCACGCAGGGTGTCCCACAGATCATATCTCCCGACTCTATTACACTTGGCATAAACCAAAGTGTGGAATATGGGCTCAGGGAGATGGGCAACATAAAGCTCGACATGAAGCACCTGATCAGTGTCTCGGAGGACCCGACAAGTGTAATCACGCGAGTGGAAGAAGAAGATCTTACGAGAAGTGTTACCCACGCCTGAATGGAAACCAAGACGACGTGAGTAATAGTCAAAGTCAGGGGTGCGAATCCTCGGCTCAATAAAGCCGATAAAATCCAATCTATAATCACGAATAAGAGAGCAAAGGTGAGCGAGAGTAGCCCTATTAGCCAGTCCCCGTCCATTCCAAGTAATGGACGTGATAGGCATATCAACAATCAGAAGAGCCACCCGACGGGATCCGCCTGTGGCGAGGCTGAGTCAAACCACCTGAAGGAGGGGGGAGGTGGCGAGAGGATCGACGAAGAGCTGGAGAGACAGTTCGCCGCGTCATGCGCGGTGTGGGTATGGTCTTCGAGGGGGAACGCCCTCGGAAAGCGCTCGTGGCCTGCGAATCGTCAGGCTGAGCAGTCTGACCAAGACTGATACTATATGTCTGCCCCATCTCCGGGCATGCCTCATGTCTGTCATGGTGCACGAAAGCACTAGAGGCAAAACTCTCGCACGAGACGTCGTGCTGAGCACGGTAAAGACCGCATGCCTGCTCAAGGAGGGGAGGGGAAGAGACTCCATCCGGTAGAGCACTCAGATGCTCACCGTCAGAGTGTGGCTGGAGAGCTATATGCTAAGTCGAAATCTCAATCTCCGCAGAGGGGAGGTGAGGCGGCAATTCTCTTTTGGGGAAGCGGTGGCAGGAGATGTCCTCATCTCCAGAGAGCAATCCTAGCTATGTGAGTGGACAGACAAAGGAACAACATCATGAATGTTGTCATGAGATAAATGGATGGTCGGGCCAGTGGGCGAAGTGACCGGCTGCTCTAGATCATCTACTAGAAGGTCGTCGTCATCTAAAATACCAAGATTCGAGAGACAGTGTGGGTCCCTAGAGGAAGGCTCAACCTCATCCTTTGACTCAGGAGAGAGGGGAGCAAAGAACGAATGTTTGGCCTTGAAGGCCGAGTGTAGAGTCTCTCTGGGAATAAAGCCCGTGACCTTGGCCTTGGGCCCAACTATGACCAACTGGTCTGACTGGTCAGGATGAGCATCCTTCACAGTTTGGGCAGTGGCGTCCATCTTCGCTTTGCCCTTATCCGTGGCCCCCTTTGGGGACCCGGGTTTCTGGAGAGGGCTTTTGCCCTTTCCCTTCGGTTCCCACCGGTTGTTGGAGGGTCCCGGCTGGGCCGTACGACGGCGCTGAGGCGGATCGGGTCGTGGCTTATTGCCACTGATATAGCAGTCGACCGCTCTATGATGAACATGGTTGCACGCGGTACAGAAAGCGGGGATCTTCTCGTAGATCACCCGCTGAGCAAAGGTCTCCGAACCCTGCTCAATCTCAATCTTGTGGATAGGCTCCACTCTGAGATCAATCTCGACATAGAACCGCGCCATATTTGATCTGGACTGGAGAGCAGTCGGGGCATCAATGCGGATCGGTTTTCCGACACACTTAGCTAGTGTGGTGATGGAATCCCGGTCATACAGATGAGGTGGGAGGCCGGGGAGGCGGCACCACACAGGGATGACTGGCGCCTCCGTCTTCGGGTTAAACCCGGAAGTGTACTTGAATACCCTAGCTGGGCATCCGCACACAGGAATAGAAGTCCTAAGCCATGCCTCATGATAATCTTCGGGGAGATTAAACGAGACTAGAAGATGATTGAAATTGTACCATTTAAATGAGAACTGACCCTTAAATCCCAATTTTCCTAATCCAGCAGCTATGTCTTGGGGGGGTGGGATAGCATAGGTGAACTTAAATACCAGGGTGTTAGCTAACTTACCTGCGAGGGTGTCAGCTTCGGCCTGTGAGAATCGGACCTTGACTCTGTTTCACTCCGAGCGGATGATGGTACCGCAAGCGTGGTCATAGTCCCCGTCAAAGAGAAACTCCTTGGGTGTCGGCCGCTGGGTGTTCGGCCCACCATATTTTTTTACCCGTAATGGCCTCGCGAAAGGAGAAAGGGCCAGCAGAGGTGCCCGGGAGGGTCCCGAGTGCTGCAGATTTAGTCTTGGGGCCGTCCATCGGTGGTGTCTCGGTCGGTATATGTTCAGGGGAGTGGTCCGCAGGCAATGTACTTGGGCCCACAATTGCCACGCCGTCTTCCTTCACGTACATAATGTCTGTTTCGGATTCTCCGGCAGTGTGGGCGGCAATTTCAACGTGATGCTTGGTCGGAGAGGATGTTGGTTGGGCCCCAGAAATTTTGAGATTTTCAGTCCTCATAACCGAGTTAGGGTCCTCTCCAGTTGGAATGTTGGTATATTGGCCATCGGCTGTCATCGGAGCAGGGGTCCCGCCAGTTGTCGGAGAAGTGGTGTCGGAGACGGCCATCGTGCCGGGTGATGAGATGGTTGCGGTGATTGGGATTGCGCCGGTATTGAGATCGCTGGTCGCCGGTGAAGAGGCCGCACCGGCCGGTGTCAGCTGGGAGTCAATGGTCGTGGCACTACCGGAACCGGCGAAGGCCTGGTGCTCGCATTTCAGTTGGTGGAGCTGTGGGGGTTGTGTTTGCTGTACGGGCTTGGCAGCTGTGGGTAATGTGGACTGGGGAAATGTGGGCTTGGGATTAATTGTTGCGGTCTGGGAGTTATTGAGTGCAGCTGTGGGCTGGGAATTGGTAACTGTTGTGGGTTGATTGGATGGTAGGCCCAAAGAGGGGTTAGGGGAGAAAAATAAGTGGATTGGGCTAAAGAAGGGGAAGGCCCAAAAGACGTGGGCCTGTTAAGAGGATTGGGTTGAATGGGAGCCACGTGGCCTGTGAGCTGCGGATTAGGGGAAGGGATGTTGAGATGTTTTGTAGAGAGGTTGATCACATGTTGCTTTTATTTTTTATTGTTTTGCTTTGTACTGCATGGGAACAATTTTTTTCTCTTTTCTTTTGTTTTCCCTTTTGGCAGCTGGAAGTCGCTTTTGTTACTTACAAAAGCGTGTCTTGGTTTATCTTTTAGCTGGTACTCTTATTAGGTGACGTGTCCGATTGTAAGTGGTCATTATGGCTTCTTAGCTCGGTCCTTTATATTGTGCTTCTTCTTCATGTTTTGCAAGACGATTTTGTTACAGAAATTATCAGAGAAAATTTGCCCCAAAATGTTTTGAGTTTTTCATCTTTACATGGTACCAGAGCAGGCTAAACAATGGCGTGCCATGGAGAAACAACTACCGTTGCCAGATACACACGCGATTCAGATCCACTACTATTGCAGAGCTCGGATAATCCAGGAATGGTGCTAGTAAGCTTCCCGCTCACCGGATCTAATTACCTTCATTGGAGCCGCGCGATAAGGTTAGCGCTCGGAGCTAAGTCGAAACTAGGTTTTATATATGGTACAGTTGCTGTTCCTGATTCAGATTCAGAAGATTATCAACAGTATCAAAAGGTTGAATTCATGGTGATTTCATGGCTTTTAAATTCAATCTCGAAGGAAATCGTTCAAGCTTTTATGTATGTTAAGTTTGCAAAGCAGCTATGGGATGAGCTTGCTGAGAGATATAGAGAATGCAATGGTCCTCTCCGATATCAGCTTAGAAAAGAGATTTCGAACTTTGCACAAGGTAATCTCTCAGTCACAAGCTACTATACCAAACTGAAGTGCCTTTGGGACGAGTATGTGTGCATAGTAGCTTTACCTGAATGTAATTGTGGTGCTGAAAAGGCTTACAGTGATCATGATTCAGAAACTAAACTCATGCAATTCCTCATGGGATTGAATGATGTATTTGAGTCAGTGAAGAACCAAATATTGCTCATGGAGCCCTTTCCTACCATAAATAGGGCATACTCTATGATTCTCAAGGTAGAGAAACAGAAAACTGTTAACAACCAAGTGCAAGAAGGTTTAGATAGCTCAGTTATGTTGGCAAAAGGAGCATATGGAAGGGGAGGTGCTCATATGGGAAACTTTGGTAGAGGAAATGCAAGCATGGAAAATTTTGGAAGAGGAAATGCAGGCATGGGAAACTTTGGGAGAGGTGGTTTTGGTCAAAATAATAACAATGGAGGTAGAGGAAGAGGTCAACTCAGACTCTCTAAGGAGGAGAGGGCAAAATTATACTGTGAACACTCTGGATACAATGGACATGAGATTCAAGGATGTTTTAAATTGAATGGCTATCCTGAGTGGTATAAGGAGTTCAAAAATAAAAAATCTGGGCAGCTTGCAAACATGGTGGAAGAACAGAATGTAAATGCAAAACCAGCTGAAACTGAGAGTGAGAAACATCATTCTATTGGACCTTTTGGTGATATTAGCTCATTGTTACAGAAGGAGATTGCAAAGTATATGGCCAATCAACAAACAACAGACTCATCTTCTTATTCCTATCATTCAGACTTCTCAGGCAACATCAACCACTTTGGTTTCTCTCTGATGGATAACATAGAGGAAAATAGTTGGATTATGGATAGTGGAGCTAGTAGGCATATTTGTTGCAACTCTGAGCTGGTTGAAAGTTTCAGTACAGTCAGCATGCCTATAACAGTGAATTTGCCTAATGGAGCTAAAATTAAGGTTACAAAAGCAGGTGATGCCAAACTAAATGATAAGCTCATCTTAAGGAATGTGTTGATAATACCTGAATTTAGATACAATCTACTGTCCATTGGACAACTGACAGAAGAGAAAGGTATGACATGCACCTTTAACAAGGACAGATGTCAGTTGAGGGATTCTGAAAGCAAAGAGCTATTAGCAGAAGGAACAACTCATGGAGGGTTGTATATTATAAGAGGGAAAAGGTGTTTAATCAGTCAAATTAAGGACAATTCTGAGAATCAAGAGCTAGAACTTTGGCACAAGAGGTTGGGACATAGTTCCATATCATGTATGAAACACATTGGTTTTCTGAAGGGATTTTGCAAGGAGCAGAAGATCAAACCTTGTGACATATGCCATAGGGCAAAACAAAGCAAGTTGCCTTTCCAACTCAGCACAACCAAGGCTGGGAGTATGTTTGATTTGCTGCACATTGACATATGGGGTCCTTGCCATGATGATTCTATCTCAAATGTATCATATATGCTGACTATAGTGGATGACATGTCAAAACACACTTGGATATTTCTCATGAAGTATAAGTCTGAAACTTATCTGAAGTTGAAATATTTTGTCAAATATGTCAAGGTGCAGTTTGAGAAATGTATAAAGCAGATAAGGACAGACAATGGCTCAGAATTCTTAGGACATGAGGTACAAGGTTTGTTCAAGGAAAAGGGAATTCTACACCAGAGAACTTGTCCATACACTCCACAGCAAAATGGAGTGGTGGAAAGAAGGCACAGAACCATCTTGGAAATTGCTAGATCCTTGTTATTTCAGTCAAACCTTGAAAAGAAGTTTTGGCCCTACACTTTGTTATCTGCAGTACACATCCTGAATTCTCTACCCAGTGAGAGATTGGGGTGGAAAACACCTCATGAATTACTCTATGAGACACCACCAGATTACAGCAGGTTCAAGATTTTTGGATGCTTGGTTTATGCTTACAAACATGATCCTAAAAGGAAGAAGTTTGATGATAGAGCTTTGGCCTGTATAAATCTTGGGAATGTTCCAGGTGTTAAAAGGGTACAGACTATATGACTTGAAGGATGGAGATGTTTTTGTTTCAAGGGATGTGGCATTTCATGAACACATCTTTCCTTTTAAAAAGGGATTTCAACCAAACCCTCAGGAGCTCACACTACCAAATGCCATTGAAGAACAGGAGATGGATGACAACCATGATGGAGGAACTGAGGTCTTACCTGACATAGATGTTGATAAGTCAGCTACTAAGGATGATGAAACTGAATCTGAAGCAATTGAGGGTAAAAGATCAAGAAAGCCACCTGTGTGGCTGCAGGATTATGTCACTCACATTAAGCATGATGACATAATGCAGAAAGAATACAACTTGTTTATGACAGAGGTAGACAAAACAGCCACTGGACCTTCCTTTTATGGACAAGTTGTGAGAGATCCTAAGTGGATACTTGCTATGCAGAAGGAGTTAGATGCCTTGGAGGCAAATCATACCTGGAAACTCACACATCTTCCTGCTGGAAAGAAAGCCATAGGCTCTAAGTGGGTCTATAAGATAAAGAGGAATCCAGATGGCACTATTGACAAATATAAAGCAAGATTGGTGGCAAAGGGTTACTTGCAAGTTGAAGGGGTGGATTTCAGAGATAGTTTCTCACCAGTTGCAAAGCTGGTAACTGTAAGATTGCTCATTGCCTTGTCAGTTCAGAATGGATGGGTGTTACACCACATAGACATTAACAATGCCTTTCTACATGGCTTCCTTGATGAAGAAGTCTATATGTTGCCACCTCAGGGTTATCATAAGGCCAAAGCAGGAGAGGTATGTTTGCTTCAAAGGAGCTTATATGGGCTAAAACAAGCCTCTAGACAATGAAATTTGGAGTTTTCTGAGAAGTTGATAGCATATGGTTTCAAGCAGTCTATCTCAGATCATTGTCTTTTTATCAAAAATGATGGCCATGCATTTCTGGCTTTAGTCATCTATGTTGATGATGTGCTGATCACATGGACCTCTCTTACTGCAATTCAGACCTTAATATCTTACTTGGACAGGTTATTCACCATTAAGGACCTGGGAGTTGCTAAATATTTCCTTGGTTTGGAAATTCTTCCTACTGCTTTAGGTGTTCATCTCAGTCAAAGGAAGTATATAGTGGATTTGGTTAAGGATCTTGGGTTGCAAGACTCTAAAGCTACTGTGACTCCCTTCCCACAAGGATTAAACTTGTCCACTCATCAAGGTTCACTTATGCATGATCCAGAACCCTATAGAAGACTTGTGGGGAGACTCTTATATTTGAACCTATCCAGACCTGATGTCTCCTATGCTGTTCAACAGCTTAGTCAATACATCAAAGCCCCCTTAGAGAGTCATTGGGCTGCAGCTTTACATTTAGTCAAATATTTGAAAGGCAGTTGCTCTTTGGGACTGTATTTTCCAAGGACTGTCTCCACTTCTTTTCAAGCTTTTTGTGATGCTGACTGGGTAACTTGTGCCTTTACAAGGAAATCTATTACTGGATACTGCATATTTCTAGGTGGTGCATTGATCTCTTGGAAAACCAAGAAACAAAAGACAGTCTCTAAGTCCTCAGCTGAGGCAGAATATAGAGCCATGGCTACTACCGTATGTGAGCTGCAGTGGCTTGTAGAGTTGGCCAAGGATCTCAACTTCCATGCAGCACTTCCTGTTAACTTGTGGTGTGACAACAAAGCATCTCTTCACATCACTGCCAATCCAGTTTTCCATGAAAGGACCAAACACTTGGACATTGATTGCCATGTGGTCAGAAACAAATTCAAGGAAGGTGTTATCTTGCCACAGTACATTTCTTCATCTCTCCAACCTGCAGATTTGTTCACTAAGCCGCTGGGAGGTGTTGACTTCAGGTTCTTTGTTTTCAAGTTAGGAATGCTGGATTTAGACCACATTCCTACTTGAAGGGGGGGTGTTGAGATGTTTTGTAGAGAGGTTGATCACATGTTGCTTTTATTTTTTATTGTTTTTCTTTGTACTGCATGGGAACAATTTTTTTCTCTTTTCTTTGTTTTCCCTTTTGGCAGCTGGAAGTCGCTTTTGTTACTTACAAAAGCGTGTCTTGGTTTATCTTTTAGCTGGTACTCTTATTAGGTGACGTGTCCGATTGTAAGTGGTCATTATGGCTTCTTAGCTCGGTCCTTTATATTGTGCTTCTTCTTCATGTTTTGCAAGACGATTTTGTTACAGAAATTATCAGAGAAAATTTGCCCCAAAATATTTTGAGTTTTTCATCTTTACAAGGGAGCTGAGGGAAGAAAGAACTCACCTTGACGCCGCTGACACCCAGACAATTCGACTGCGCGATGGGATCTATGACCGGGGGAGCGAATATTCCTGTCGGATAATCGCCGGAAGAGAACCAAAGTCTCCGCTTGAATCGCTGGCCGGGGCTAGATGATTTGGGCCACTGTGAACTGTGGCAAGGGAGTCAAGGTTTGTGGCTGTGGCTCTCGTCTTTTTCGGCAAGGTACCCTCCATCGACGACCTGGATGCCCCGAAAAAAAAAAAGAAAAAAAACACAAATGCTCTCCCTTCTCTCTTCTCTCTCTAGAATCACCCCACGTTCATCCTTCCACCTCCGGCCACCACCACCTTCTGGCCTCCACTGACACACAACCGCCCCTTTTTCGTTCAATACACATGGCGTCCTCGCACCTAAAACCGTCGGCGCGTGAATCGCTCATTGCCGCCGAAGTTAAGAAAGTCTTGTCTTTCGTCTTGCATCCTCAGACTCACATCTTGGAGGAAGGAGAATTCAGTCCTCAATTTCTCTGGCGACAGACTTCGCTCAATTGGCCCTTAACGCCGCCGCGACATCTCTTGCTCCAGATTCTTCTCAAACTGCCGTTAATTCCGATATGGGTATCATCGGTTTCACAATAACCTTCCAACTAGGTTAGTTCTTTGTAGTTGCTAGGTTAGTTCTATGTAGTTGCTAGGCTAGTTCTATGTAGTTGCTAGGTTAGGTCTCTGTAGTTGCTAGGTTAGGTTCTGTAGTTGCTAGGTTAGTTCTATGTAGTTGCTAGGTTAGTTCTATGTAGTTGTTAGGTTTTTTTTTTCAAAAAGCTACAGATAACATAGTCTCACCGTAAAAAAGAACCAAAAACAGAAAAAGGAAAAAGTACAAGATCATTCATCGGGCTAACAGGTGCCCAGAATAAATGTATGATCAGATGAGAACAAATTCTAGTCTACTAAAAGCGGAAAGATGGATATCCAAGCTAATTCATCCGTATCAGCGTGCGAAGGCGGAGTGGAGCAGTGTCGGTTTGGAACGTGTGATCAGGTGTGGTGGCGCCAAGGCTGGCAAGGTAGTCAGCAGGTTTGTTCCCCTCACAGAAAATGTGTGTAATCCTGTGATGGACAGACCGCAGAAGAGTTCTAATGCGCATAAGCGGGTGCTGAATCTGTCATGAGCCTTGGTGGCCCGAGGTCAAGATGGTGACGACCGCCGCAGCGTCCAGCTCGATCCAAATATGACTAGAGAGGTGGGCAGCAATCTGAAGGCCAATCTGTAGTGCCTGAATCTCTACGTCGTAGCTCGAGGAGGCCTGAAGGGACGTGTGGAAGGCGGTGATAAGGGCGCCGCTGTGGTCCCGGATCAAACCTCCTCCTCTGGCAACTCAGGTCTGGCGATCGAAAGAGCCATCAGTGTTCAGCTTAACCCAAAGAGAATCGGGTCGAAGCCAAACAATATCTCTGGGCCGAGGAGGCCGAACAGGCGTAGGGGGGGGGGCACCATGTAGCGGTGTGGTGGCGAGCAGCCTGTCCAGTCTCGGACAGTGAGGCTACCCAAGGATGTGAGGAGTGAAAGATATCTCTCTACCTGCAAAACAATGTGAGAAAGCAAAAAAGTAATATCCTTATGCTTCGCACTATTCCTTTCCGTCCAGGTGAACCAAACGATCAGACAATGAATGAGGAAGCCCACGTGTCTAAAGTGTGTGCTCTGTGAGAAAAAACTCAGGAGCTCAAAGAAACTATCTGTGGAGGGTAGGGATATATGTGTGTCCAGGTGGCAAAGTGCTCCACACTCTCCTCACAATCTCACTCTCTAGAAAAAGGTGGGTAAAGGTCTCGGTCTCATGGTGTCCAGTCTCAGAACAACACACACACCAGGAGAGGAATGAGAACCCCCTCGCGTGTAAAACAATGTCCACAGGAATCCGGCGCAAGTGGAGGAACCAAAGGAAAACCGAAATGGTAGGGGTGAAAAGATCGCTCCAGATGGCTCCGAAGAGAAGATTAGGTTGATCTCTCAGCCTGATCTGCTCCCAAGCCGAGGTAGTAGAAAACACACCCGATGATGTAAGTCTCCACCTCATGCCATCCGAACCGTCCCCCGAGATAGGGATCTGCTGGATCTGATCTAATAAATGCTCGCTAAAACCCGCCCCAAGGCCCAACTCCCTATCAAGCTTCCATCTATCCCACACCCGTCCGTCCAAAGGTCACTCACAAGCAGGAAGGGGGAATGTGACACCTGCCTATCCCTCGACAACGGACTATCACATATCCACCACTCATCCAGAAACTAACCTCGCCATCTCCTAAAACCCAGAATATGTGATCCTGGGCGCGCCTACCGACCCTAGTAAGGCGCCGCCACTGTCTGCTATCATGAACAACTGCCGTTACCAACAAGGGTGGTTGGCGCGTTTAGAACAGTACTTGCCGCGAAAGTACTGGGCCCAAAGCGACTTTTCTTCCCTAAAGCGCCACCACAACTTGTATGAGAAGGCAGTAACAATATCCCTGAGGCGGCGGATGCACAGGCCACCCTCAGAGAAAGGGTGGCAGATAGAGTCCCAACTCACCTAGTGGGTACGTCTGCCCCTCCAGGAATCGTCCTCGGAACCCCGAAAATAACGGGCCATGATCTGGTCAATCTCGTCCATAGTAGACCTAGAGAGGTCAAGGACCATAAGAAGATGAAGCAGAAGGGAGCTAAGGGTACTCTTGATTAGCGCAAGCCGACCACCGAATGAAAGGTGTCTACGAGACCAACCAGAAATCCTGTCGATCATCCTCTGCCTGATGCCCGCAAAGAGCGCTCTCGTGAGATTGCCCTTATATAAAGGGGCACCAAGGTAGGTAATGAAAAGGTCGTCGCGCGCAAAGCCAGTGATCTCGTGGACCCGCTGAGCCCACCTGTCTGCGCTGGAGGAGGAGAGGGTGAAGGTGCTCTTCTGCACACTGATCAGCTGGCCAGTAACCGAGCTATAGTGCTCCAGAAGGTGCATAAGCTCGATCAGCCCATCATCATCTTCCCGGGTGAAGATGATAATGTCATCCGCGTAAGATAGGTGCGAGATGGGAGAACCATAGCCACGGGTGCTGTATGTCATCCGTGGATAGTCGCGGATGAAGCCGTCAAGGCAGCGAGAGAGGTAGTCCGCCGCAAGAAAAAAAAGGGACGGGAAAAGGGCGTCTCCCTGTCTAAGGCCTCTAGAGGAGGGAAAAAAATCAGTGGGGTTACCATTAACCAGGACCGAGAACGTGCAGTGCTCCACACACGCCTCAACAAAATTGATCCACCACTCTGGAAATCCCATCCTAGCCAGTGCCTCCCTAAGAAACGGCCACTCCACTCTATCATACGCCTTAGCCATGTTTAGCTTCAGCGCAATGTTCGGTGCCCGCTTTCAATCCGCATGGGAGATATTGTGGATCATCTCCTGGGCCAAAAGTATGTTATCACTAATGACCCGATCCTTGACAAAGACACTCTGGTTCGGGAAATGAGGGAGGGGAGAATAGGGAAAAGACGACCGTTAAGAATTTTTGAAATAAGCTTATTGGTCACATTACACAGGCTTATGGGCCTGTAGTCGGACCAAGAGCTCTGATTCGGTCTTTTGGGAATCAAGACAACAGAGGTAGCCGTGAAGGAATCCGGCATCCGGTGACCTGAGAAGAAATCCAACACTGCCTCCTCAACGTCAGGCTCGACTATATCCCAGCAGACCTGATAGAAGAGGGAAGAGAAGCCATCGGGCCAGAAACGCTGTTGGGATCAATCCCGAAAACAGCATCCCTAACCTCCTCCCTACTCGGGAGCTCGAAGAGGCCGACAAGGTCGACCGAAGGAGGAATGGTAGGGAAAAAAGATACGATCGGGGCAACGAGGGACCCTCTATCAGAGGTGAAGAGGGTTTGGAAGTGAGCAACAGCCGACTCCCGAATCTGAGACTCCTGGGTCAGGGATGACCCATCAGCCTCAATATTGTGGATGTACGACTTAGCACGCTTCTGCCTAACGAAGCCCTGAAAGAACATAGTGTTCCGCTCGCCCTCAGCCACCCAGCGAGTGGCCGCCTTCTGCTTCCAGAAATTCTCCTCCATGAGGAGTCGGAGTTGATACTTGACATGGTAGTGATGTATTCCAGTCCTATTCTCCGGAGTGGGATCCAGTCATTGGCCCGCTCAGCCTCTGCGTGCGCACTCTGAGCCGCAGAAAGGCGCTGATGGAGATTTCCAAAAACATCCAAGTTCCACTGTCTCAACCTACACCGTAGTCTGCCGAGCTTCGCCTCGAGATTGCGCATCCCGAAGAGCGAGTCGGCTGAAGCCAGGAGTCCTTGACAGTGTCATAGAAAGAGTGGTGGCGAACCCACATGTTCTGGAACCTAAAGGAAGCGCGACGGGGGTGCTCGAAAATCGACACCTAATCAGGAGGGGTGAATGGTCAGACCCAAATCGAGTTAGGTGCGTGACGGTTGTGACCGCAAACACCTTCGACCACGCCTCAGAAACCAAGGCACGGTCGAGCCTCTCTTTGAGGTCGTCCCTAACCCACGTGAAGGGCTCACCCTCACATCCAGCATCAATCAACTCACAGTCCGCCACTGTCTGAGCAAAGTCCCATATCTCCCGAGACCGGTCCGTGCGACCACCCACACGCTCATCGGGGTGTAGAAAGATGTAGAAATTGGCACTAACCATCCATGGCAATCCCTCCATACTCTCAGCAATCTCACGCAGGGCGTCCCACAGATCATATCTCCCGACTCTATTACACTTGGCATAAACCAAAGTGTGGAATATGAGCTCAGGGAGGTGAGTAGTAGAAAGCTCGACATGAAGCACCTGATCTGGAAGATCCAGATCTTATGAGAAATGTTACCCACGCCCGAATGGAAGCCAAGGTGACGTGAGAGTAGTCAAAGTCAGGGGTGCGAATCATCGGCTCGATAAAGCCAACAAAATGAAGACTATGATCACGAATAAGAGAGCGAAGATGAGCGAGAGTGGCCCTATAAGCCAGGCCCCAGCCATTCCAAGTAATGGATGTGATAGACATATCAACAATCGGAAGAGCCACCGGACAGGGTCCGCCTGTGGCGAGGCTGAGTCGTGCCACCTGTAAGAGGTGGGAAGTGGCGCAAAGATCGAAGAGAAGGAGAGACAGTCCGCCGTGTCATGCGCGTTGTGGGTCTGGTCTTCGAGGGGGGACGCCCTCGGTAGGTGCTCGTAGCCTGCGAATCATCCTGCTGAGCAATCTGACCCAGACCGGCACTAGGAGCCTGTCCCATCTCCGGGCCAGTCTCCTGTCTGTCATAGTGCACGAAATCACTAGAGGCGAAACTCTCGCACGAGATGTCGTGCTGGGCGCGGTTAAGACCGCATGTCTACACAGGAAGGGGAGGAAGAGAGACTCCAGTCGGCATAGCACTCAGGTGCTCGCCGACATAGTGTGGCTGAAGACTAGCAGAGGCGATATGTGCCGGCTCAGTCGGGCTCCCAATCCCAGCAGAGGGGCTACCTGCCGGCTCATCCCCTTTCGGGGGAGCGGTGACGAGAGCAGTCCTCATCTCCAGAGGGTGGTCCTGGCTAGATGAATGGACAGGCAAAGGAATAGCGACACCAGTGTTATCATCAGATAAATGGATAGGCGTGTCACTGACGAGGTGGACGGCTGCTCCAGGTCATCTAGAAGAAGATCATCATCATCCTAAAGAGCAAGATCCGAGAGCCTATAAGGGTCACAAAAAGGCTCGGCCTCATCCTCTGGTTCTGGGGAGAGGACAACAAAGCGCGAGTGATTGGCCTTAAAGGCCGACTGTAAGGTATCCTTGGGAAAGAAGCCCGAGGCCTTGGCCTTGGGCCCTACTGTAGCCAACAGCTTTGGCTGAGCATCCTTCCCAGTCTGGGCAGTGGCGTCCATCACGGCCTTGCCCTTATCTGTGGCCCCCTTTGGGGACCCGGGAACATGGAGAGGGCCTTTGCCCTTTCCCTTCGGGTCAATCCGGCCGTTGGAGGGTCCCGGCTGGGTCGCACGACGATGCTGAGGCGGAGTGGGTCGTGGCTTATTGCCACTTATGTAGCAATCGGCCACTATGTGTCCCACATGACTGCACGAGAACAGAAAGCGAGAATCTTCTCATAGATCACCCGCTGAACAAAGGTCTCTGAACCCTGCTCAATCTCAATCTCATGGATAGGCTCCACTCTTAGATCAATCTCAACACAAAACCGCGCCATATTAGCCCTGGATTGAAGGGCAGTCGGGGCATCGATACGGACCAGTTTTCTGACACACTTAACAAGTGTGGTGATGGAATCCCAGTGATAAAGGTGTGGTGGAAGGCCGAGGAGGCCGCACCACACGGGGACGACGGGCGTCTCCGTCTTCGGGTTGAACTCGGAAGTGTACTTGAATACCTTAGCTGGGCATCCACACACGGGGATAGATGTTTTAAGCCAAGCCTCATTATAGTCCTCTGGGAGATTAAACGAGACTAAGAGATGATTGAAATTATACCACTTAAAGGAGAACCTACCCTTAAAACCCAATTTGCCTAAGCAAGCAGCAAGGTCTCGGGGGGAGGGATAGCATAGGTAAACTTAAACACAAGGGTGTTAGCTAACTTACCGGCAAGGTTGTCAGCTTTGGCCTGTGAGAATCGAGCCTTCATTTTGTTTCCCTTCGAGTCGATGATGGTCTCATAAACATGGTCATAATCCCCGTCAAGGGTGTACTCCTTGGGCGTCGAGCGCGGGCTGCCTGTGCCGCCATCTCTGTTCCCCGTGATAGCCTCCCGAAAGGAGAGCGGCCTATTGGGTGTGGCCAGAAGGGTCCCGGTTGCAGCAGTGGTGGCTGTGGGAACGCCCGTCGGCGGTGTCAGGGAGTGCTTGAAAAATTACCCTCGACCGTCATATGATGTCCCGCCATTACCACCCCATTTTCATTCACGAACAAAACATCATGTTTAGTTTCTCCGCCAGAGTGGTTAGATGTACCAGAAAGCTGCTCAGTCGGGGGAGGGGGGGAGAGAGAGAGCTTTGTTTCCGAGGGTCCCATCCGTAGAGAGCGTAGTAGTAGAGCTCGGCTTCGGTGCATCCCCGGGATGGATTCCGGCCGGCTGGGGTTTTTCGGTAGCCATGACGGCGTCGGCACCGGCGAAGGGCAGGAGGTCGATGCCGGCTGGCTGGGAGAAGGGGTCGGTTTGCTGGGAGTTATGCAGGGGGAAGATGGTAGGTTGGGCTGTGGAAAGAAAGTGGGTTGTGGGTTGGGCCGGGAAAGTGTGAAAGTGGGTAAGAAGTTTGTGTGGTGGGATGAGGGTTGAGGTGGTTGGGAAGGTTGGGCTTGAAAGGCCGGAGAAGTGAGGGTTGGATCAATAGAGAAGGTTGATATGTGGTTAGGAGTTATTTTTGGGCCTAAAATTGGGAGGGCCCAAAACGGTTATGGAAGACAAAAGATGGAGAGTTGGGCCTGGGAATGGGGATTTGGGCCTGCGTTAGGAAAGTAACCTATCGAGCTCAGCTGAGGGTTTCTCGTCTCTCCGCCGCCAAGAGTGTGAGGTGGCAAGGATCCGGAGGCGACTGGGCATGAAATCGCAGGCGATTACCGATGGTGCTTGTTGGGCCGGAGATTTGGCCAGCTGACTGACTTCTAAGCAACCGGTTAGGTGCGTCGACGATAAAGGACCCCACTAAGCTACCAAGGGCGGTTGCAGCGCCGGTTGAAGGAGCGGTCACGTAGCTGATTAGGGGATTGGTCTAAAAATGGGGGAATTGCCCTTCTGTCAAAGCTGGGAACCTAGCTTTGTCATTTACAAACGCGATAGCCATCTTCTGAAAGTCGCGCTGGGAGATAAGGGACTGCAAATCTGATATAGCGACCATATTACTAGGTTAGTTGTCTGTAGTTGCTAGGTTAGTAGTTTCTAGGTTAGTTCTCTGTAGTTGCTAGGTCAGTTCTCTGTAGTTGCTAGGTTAGTAGTCGCTAGGTTAGTTCTCTGTAGTTGCTAAGTAAGTTCTCTGTAGTTGCTAAGTTAGGAGTTGCTAGGTTAGTTCTCTGTAGTTGCTAGGTTAGTTGTCTGTAGTTGCTAAGAGCTATCCGCATTTTAAGAATTATTATAAATTCCTAACAGATAACAGAGTTCAACACAAAAAAACCGAATTATACACAAAATCCTGAATACATCAATAATTACAACATAAATAGACAAAATCTGAGACCCTTGAAGTTTACTTCAAATCTTCAAATCAGACACTCATATGGACACTAATTTAAAACTTACTGCCAATGACCCTAATGCCGTTGTCGTAGACACAAAGAGTACATGAGATTGATAGGGAGGTTATTATATCTTATAATCACTAGACCTGATATTTCATTTAGTGTCCAATGTCTTAGCCAATTCATGTCTAACCCCTCTTAATAATATCTAATGGCAGCCCACAAAATTTGAAGGTATGTCAAATCCACTGCAAGACAAGGTATTTTCTACGGTAAATCATAATCTTTACAAATTCAAGCTTTTAGTGATAGTGATTGTTCAGATTGTATTGATAGTAGAAGAACCATTACTGGTTTTGCTATTTTCTTAGGTGATTTTTTTTGTTTCATGGAAATCAAAGAAGCAACCTACAGTTAGTAGATCATCTGCTGAAGCTGAGTATAGGACCTTAGCTTCAACTGTTTCTGGAACTCTGTGGATTCTATATATATATATTTTTTTTTGGTACAGGGACTTTCCGGTTTCTGGATCCACATGGGAACCGACTAATCCAGAATCGAGCCGCGTAGGACCACAAGGGCGGCAAAGCTCTCCCTCAAGAGTTTTTAACACTGCTGCTATATTCTTGCATTACTCATTGTTTTCCAGTCTCTGATTCTTTTTTTTTTTTTTTTCAGAAAACAAATTATATCCATTGCTTCAAACCCAATTTTCTATGAAAGAACAAAGCATATTCAAATTGATTGGCTAAGGGATTATCTCATTGCATTATATACCCACAACAGACGAAAGAGCTGATATACTAACTAAAGTCATTGGAGGACAATATTTCCAGCATTTTTCCTAGAACTTGAAAAATATTAACGTTCATATAGCGGGGTAATAGAATAAATGTATTTCATAAGCAAAGTTGTATTTTATAATGCAGGACTTTATATTAGAAGAATTGTAAGACTATCTCCAACGCTGCGTTGGAGTAGCGTTTATCTCTAGAGATTTGGGAAAATCTCACTCCAACGCAACGCTATATCTTGACGCTAGATCAGAGTATTGAACAGTGTTGTGCTACTTGTGGATGTGGCGCAACACTGTTGCACGGGCGCTACATATTTTTTTCTTTTTTTTTTCAGTCTTTGTGTATGTTAATGTAATATTATTGATTATGTAACTAACTTGGTTTTTTATTTATTTATTGATGTATTATAATTTTATTTTGCAACTTTTTTAATAAAATAATACCATATGAATAAAAATTTACCAAGTGTATTTGAAATTTCAGAATAAAATATTGTACAAAATATTTTGTACCATAGTTTGTACTATATTTATCAAAGGACCTTCTGCAATTTTATTTTGTATAATCTATATAGAATTAAGTATACATATATATATATATATATATATATATATATATATATATATGATGACAATTTATTTGAAATAAAAATAAATAAAAAATAATATAATTGATGTAGAGTAAAATGTAGAGATGAGGACTGGAGACAGAATGTTTCACTTTATTCTACAGTAGAGTAAAGCCGCGCTAAAGTAGAGTAGCAGTAATGCTCACCTACCCACGGTGGGCACATGTTATTATGTCACCGCTTATGTGGCATGCACACATTGGTGATGTTAATATGTTTCAAAAAATACATCACCAATGTGTGCATGCCATATAAGGGGTGGACATATTAACATGTGCCCACCGTGAGTAGAGGAACATTAATAAGTAGGATATAAAGGTTGAAAATGGTCTAATTAGCTTCTTTATATTTATGTAATTTACATTTTAGTCCCAAGTATATTCAAAAATGCCAAAAGAACCACTTTGTACTCACTTTTTCGGTTTAATGAAAACCTAATTTCCTTTTTCTCTCTCGACTGAGTTCTCCCTATCATATTTTCATCAATTCATATATTCAATACTATGGGGAGGAATAGGAAAGCTCTACCCAACTTTCATATACCACCGTCAGTAGTGCGCCAGCCACCGCCTCCTCGACGGCCGGGTAAAGAAGAATGTAATACGGAGCTCGAACCGTTCAAATCCCTGGTTCCACCCGTCCACCAGGTTAGGTTACATATATACAGAATCCTTTGTTAGATTTTTTTTTTCTCATGGCAAGTATAATATGCAGATTATCCGCACTTTCTACCGGGAGGAGGTGTAAAAGGAAGATGGTGACAGGCATAGAATCCATACCTGATGAGCTGTTGTTTGAAGTCCTTGTGCGCATCCGAGGCCAAGATATTTATCAGGCAAGTTTTGTTTGCCGCAAATGGTACCATATCATCTGCACCCGTAATTTCATGTCCGCCTACTTGCACCACTCCACTTATGGCCTCCTATTCAAATCCTTGGTATGGGATTCACTTTTAATTCTCCATCAAAGTGGAGGAGGGTTCGAGATGACCCAGTTGAGGTACAAACGTAGTTGTGTTGTCAGTAGTAGTTGTAATGGATTGTGGTTAGCAAGACATATGAATAGCAGAGATGATCTTTGTTGAGTAAAGATGACAATATGGCATACGAATTAAAAACGAGAAAAGTAAATAACACAAGATTTACGTGGTTCGGCAATGTGCCTACGTCCACGGCGGCTGAGGGATCTTTATTATTCTCAAATAGTCACAAATACATCAATACACCATGTATTTATACTATAGCCCTACAAGGTATTAATTTACTTAAATACCCCGTACCGTACCTGCTCGCTCTACTCCGCTCACTTCGCTCGGTCGCTCCGCTTCCCTCGCTATGTTCGCTCCGTTACGCTCGCAGGCATAAGCCTGCCCTCTTCCTTTGTCAATATATGAGCCATACCAACAAATCTCCACCTTGGCGAATATATCACCTCCTTAGGAGAACACAATAGCGAGCACCTCTGTGAGACACACCAAGCAGGCCGGGGGTACCATGCAACTCTAGCATGCACAAACATTCAACAAATCCAAGCAATGCTTGAATTTGTCAGAAGTAACAGTCTTAGTCAACATATCAGCAGCATTCTCTTCAGTATGAACTTTCTCCAACTGAATATCACCAGATACAATCCTCTTGTGGAACCTCACATCAATATGCTTCGTCCTAGCATGATATATCTGATTCTTAGCCAAATGAATGGCACTCTGACTGTCACACTGTACTAGAACTCCACCTTGCTGAATGCCCAACTCTCTAACCAATCCAGCAAGCCACACTGCTTCTTTTGCCGCTTCAGCCAAAGCAATATACTCAGCTTCAGTTGTACATAGAGCAACTATAGGCTGAGTATTCGACCTCCAACAAATAGACCCTCCACCAAAAGTGAAGACATACCCAGTGGTAGATCTCCTATTATCCAAGTCCCCAGCATAATCAGAATCCACATATCCTACAACAAAAGGATCCAACCGCTGATCTCCAAACACAATACCATGTCCCGCAGTACCTTTCAAATATCTGAAAATCCATTTGACTGCCTCCCAATACTGTTTACCCGGCCTAGACATATACCTGCAAACTTGACCAATAGCATGAGCTAAATCAGGACGAGTACATACCATGGCATACATCAGACATCCAACAACACTGGCATAAGGTATCTCCACCATATCCTGAGTCTCCTTGTCCGACTTGGGGCACTGATCAACAGAAAGCTTGAAGTGGTTTGCTAATGGAGTGCTCACCGGTTTTGCTTCATTCATCCCAAACCTCTGTAGCACCTTCTCCACATAACCCTTCTGAGATAACCACAGCTTCTTTGATCCTCTATCCCTGTGAATCTCCATCCCAAGAATCTTCTTCGCAGCCCCCAAATCCTTCATCTCAAATTCCTGACTCAAAAGGCTTTTCAGATCAACAATGTCACGCATATTCTTGGCAGCAATAAGCATGTCATCGACATAAAGTAAAAGAAAAATCATAGAACCATCACCAAGGCTCTTAGTGTAAACACAACAATCAAAATCACAACGCTTGTAGCCAATCTTCACCATATATGAATCAAACCGTATATTCCACTGCCGCGATGCTTGCTTCAAGCCATACAAGGATTTCTTCGACCTGCAAAATAAATGCTTCTTCCCTAGTTGAACGAAGCCCTCTGGCTGCTGCATGTAAATAGGCTCTGTGAGATCACCATGCAAGAAAGCAGTCTTCACATCCATCTACTCCAAATGCAAATCCCAACTAGCCACCAATGCAAGTACAGCCCTGATCGAAGTATGTCTAACCACAGGGGAAAATGTCTCATCATAGTCAATCCCCATTTGCTGTGAGTATCCTTTAGCCACCAATCGAGCCTTGAACCTTTCCCCTACTTTTTCTGTTACCGATGACTTCCTTGTGTAAATCCACCTATAAACAATAGCTCTCTTTCCTTCGGGAAGAACATCCAACTCCCATGTCTGATTCATGTGTACAGAATTCATCTCTTCTTCCATGTAAACCTTCCATCTATCATTATTCTCACAAGAAACAGCCTCCTGGAAAGTACTAGGATCCACACTAGTGAACGTAAGAGAAAACGCCACCATATCCTCATAACCAAATCTTACCGGAGCTTGTATATTGGTACGCCTCACTCTATCCCGAGCTAACTTGTAGCTCTCTGGCACATCAGTTGGGCCAGAAACATCATGATCAACATCATCAGGTGCAGAACTCAAACTCTCCCCCTTATCAAGAACTGTTGGCACATGTTCCAACTCCACCTGTACCTTATCTGCATCTGATCCCAACATAGACTGTTCATCAAACACTGCATCTCTACTAATCACCGTGTTCTTCTCAACTGGATCCCAAAACTTGTATCCCTTCACACCTTTCTTATAGCCCAGAAAAGTGCACTTCTTTGATTTAGCATCAAGTTTTGACCTCTCATCAGCAGGAATATGAACATAAGCAGGACAGCCAAAAATCTTCAAATGATCAAAACTAACATCATTACATGTCCATACTTCTTCTGCAACTTTGCCATCCAGAGATGCACGTGGTGATCTGTTAATTAAATAACAAGCCATACTTACAGCCTCAGCCCAGAAACTCTTTGGCAAACCCGCATTCAGTTTTAAACACCTCGCCCTCTCAGCCAGTGTCCGATTCATCCTCTCAGAAACACCATTCTGCCGTGGTGTTTTACGCACTGTAAAATGCCTTTGAATCCCATGCTCCTCACAAAAATTCTGGAACTGTGAATCGGTGTACTCTGTACCATTATCAGACCTTAAGTACTTGATTTTCCTACCAATCTGGTTCTCCACCTCAGCCTTCCATAGCTTGAATTTAGCAAAAACTTCAGATTTATGCTTCATGAAATACACCCAAACTTTCTTCGAAAAATCATCAATAAAGGTCACGTAGTACAAAGAACCACTAATCGATGTCACTCTAGTAGGACCCCACACATCTGAATGTACATAATCCAGAATTCATTTTGTCTTCTTCTTCCCAGTCTTGAAACTGACTTTTGTCTGCTTTCCCAAAACACAAAACTTGCAGAAATTGAGTTTGCAAGTTTTAACACCATGCAGAAGCCCCCTCTTATGCAGTTCAGTCATGCCATGTTCACTAAGATGTCCAAGACGCATGTGCCACAATTTCGTGCTATCTTCACACGACTCCACCGAATGGACTCCACCTACAACTGTACTTCCCAACAGTTTGTAAATGTTCTCTGTAGTGATCCTCCCCTTCATCACAGTCAAAGCACCCTTCACAATCTTAATGGTTTCCCTATCCTCATCAGCCTTGGGAATAAAACCATTTCTATGCAAAGTACCCAAAGAAATCAAATTCTTCTTCAACTCAAGGATTTGTCTCACATCACATAATGTCCTAACAGTTCCATCATACATCCTGATTTTGACATCTCCAATACCGACAATACCGCAGCATCTATCATCACCAAGAAAAACAGAACCCGAGTTTTCTGGTTTATAAGTAGCAAACCACTCTCTGTTAGGCGTTATATAATATGAACATCCAGAATCGAGAATTCAAGCATCATCATACTGCGTAGTCGAAATAGATAACATATCTCCATCACTGCAATCGGATTCCTCATTTTGTACCACATTCGCAGAATTGGATGACATATCAGCAGTCTGTTTCTTCCACTTTGGGCAATCCCGTTTAAAGTGCCCTTGTTCATTGCACTTATAACACGTCACAGTTTTTCTCCCTTTCGATTTGTCTCGCGACTTGGATCTGAAATTCCAATTTCCTGAATTGTCCTGCACCTGTTTCCTTCCACGATCCTGGTTACCCTTCACATATAAACTGTCACTTTGAGAAGATGAATCTCTAGATTTCTGTTTTCGTTACTTGTGAGCCAACAACGCTAAAGTAATCTCCTCAGTCTTGATCATTTCATTCCCATATGTAAGGGTAGTCACCATATGTTTGTAAGAAGGAGGTAACGAACACAGTAAAATCATTGCCTTGTCTTCATCTTCAATCTTGACTTCAAGTGAAGCCAAATCCGTGACAACCTGATTGAAGATATTCACATGTTGTCCTAAATCGGTCCCCTCCTGTATCTTCAGCCCGTATAACTTCTGCTTCAGATATAGTTTTGTCGTGAGGGTTTTCGACATAAACTGCAATTCCAGTTTCTTCCAGATCTCATCCGCCGATTTGAGATGCATAACGTGATATATAACTTCATCTGCAAGGCACAACCGAATCGTCCCGGCCGCCCATTCCTACAGATCTTGCCAATCATCGTCTTCCATCCCCTTTGGCTTTTCTGCACGCAGCCCTTTCTGAATTCCTTGCTGAGACAATAAATCTTTTACTCTCGTCTGCCATAATCCGAAAATGCCATGACCATCAAATTTCGAGACCTCGAATTGCGATCCTCCCGTCATCTCCGTCGCCCAATCAACCTGGCTCTGGTACCACTTATTGAGTAAAGATGACAATATGGCATACGAATTAAAAACGAGAAAAGTAAATAACACAAGATTTACGTGGTTCGGCAATGTGCCTACGTCCACGGAGGCTGAGGGATCTTTATTATTCTCAAATAGTCACAAATACATCAATACACCATGTATTTATACTATAACCCTACAAAGTATTAATTTACTTAAATACCCTGTACCGTACCGCGGAGGCTCTGCCCCCGCACCCCCGTCTATACCGCGGGGGCTCCGCCCCTGCACCCCCGGCCCAACTAATCGACCCAGCCCAACAGGGGCTGATGCCTGCTCGCTCCACTCCGCTCACTTCGCTTGGTCGCTCCACTTCTCTCGCTACGTTCGCTCCGTTACGCTTGCAGGCATCAGCCTGCCCTCTTCCTTTGTCAATATATAAGCCATACCAACAATCTTTATGTCACAAATCCGACAACAGGGCAAATTGTTCTTCTCCCTCCATGTGTTGGTAAAGTTTTTGATGTTAACTATGCAATGGGTTACTCACCGTCTTCCATGGAGTATAAAGCGGTTGTATTAGTATACTGTCCTCGTGTGTATTTTCGTATATTAACCGCTGGAGTTGATAAAACGTGGAGGGACGTTGATTTGGGACTCGTATCATCGAACGAGGCAATTAGTGCGTTCTACGAACGTCCGTTGGTTACTGAAGGCTTCGTGCATTGGTGTTGTCACCGTACACACCACGTCTTGACACTTAATGTGGAGACCGAAACTATTACAGAGACTCCCGCCCCTCTCCCGCCTCCTTCTCTTGGGAGTCAAAACAATGTTTACTTATCGACTGGAAAATATCTGTCGTTATTGCGTCATTACGGGGAGTGCTCGTGGCAGGTTTGGGAGATGAGTCGACCCGAAACAGGGGAATGGAGAATGAAGGCCGATTTTTCGTTGGAGGTTCACAAGAGAAGATTCAACCTAAATGGTGTTTTAGACAAATATTTTTTGTTCCCGATCGGCTGGCTGAAGTACTCAGAGTTGTTGGCCTTGAGAGCTAAGGATGAAGGGCCTGCAGTTTTTGTGTACAATCTTGTTACGCAAGAAGTCGATGAAATCGGGTTATCTTCCTATATTAGTTTTTACCATCTTTCGGTACATAAGAATAGTTTGGAGTGGTTGGATGCAGTCAAGCCTCCTCTACCTCCGTC
>CACSLK010027831.1:11784733-11801456 GCA_902706635.1 Striga hermonthica
AAAAAAAAAAAAAATAGACAACAGCTCCCACCAAATACAACACAACATAAATCTAAAAACGGAAATACATATATTTTAACATCCATCATAACATTTGTCCACAAAAAAATTAAAAGCATGCTGACATACCAAAAAATCGATAATGCACTTTATATATCGATACATTGCACTTTATAAAACAAAATGTTGCATTTTATAAATAAGATGTTGCACTTTATCGCGACTAGCAAATTGCACAATAGTTAGCAAAAGCGAACTCGACAGGATTAGAGTTTTCGATTCAAAAAATTCATATTTCGGTTCGATAATTTGTTTTTATCTTTAAAATCACAATTTCTTCAATTCAATGTCGATTTATTTTTCTAAAAATAATTAATATAACTGAAATTACCGAACTATATATAAAATATTATATATATGTATTTATATATTACGAGTGCACATTATGGTTATACAAGTTGCACGTTAATGACTAATAGCTTGTACAATATCGAATGAAAACAACATTACTAAAATTTTCGGTTTGATTATTTTTGTACTTTTTAAAAATACTTTATTTCGATTCGATGTTGATTTTTTTATTAATTAAATAGTCTAACTAACCAAATGTACAAATGATATAAAAATACTATTATTATTTGTTTTATATAGAAAATCACATAGTTTCAACAATTAGAATATTATTATTATTTTTTATATAAAAGTATCATTTAGTTTCAACAATTAAAATATTAAGGTATTGAACTAATAATAATATTTTGATCAATTACGAATATAACCGTAAACCTAATAGTAATATATTAAAAATAATATAATTTTCATTCAGGCCCTAGAACTTTTATTAAATAACCAATTTGCCATTAAAACTTAGAAAAACTTACAATTTGACCCCTTTAACATGTCAAATTCTCCAACTAAAGCCCCACAATCCAAAAATCAATACTGTACAGCAGAAACTCTCAGCCCACAAAATCGATTGTCCTCCGACGGCATTCTCAAAATCCTGTTCTCTAAATTGTCACAATCGCCGGAGATTATCTTGTTCTGGACGTCTTCTGTGGCACTGCGATCGACGGGAAGGACTGAAGTGCGGTGGGCGTCAGGGATGGTGACAGATAACTCGACGGTCATCGGAGATATTTCGAGTGAGTGTACTGGTCAGTGGCACGGCGAACGGCGATGGAAGTTTGAGGCGCGACGGGCGTCAGGGCCGGTGACGGTGGCGGGGCCGATGGCGGGCGACCATGTCAGCGGAGCTCATTAAACAACGAGGATCTCGATGGGTTATGGAATGCTGTTGTTTGCGGCGGTGGCGGTGGCGGCGGCCGTGGCGGAGGCGAAGAATGAGCGGCGAGGAGGATGAGTGTTCACGGTGTGTGTGTTAACTGTGTGTGTGCGCGTAAGTTGTGGAGAAAAAATCTGATGTGTGTGTGTAAATTTATGTGAGACAGAGATAAAAGTAGGTAGGGTAAGTGAGTGCTTTTTTTAATTCACTTATTGATTTAAGTTCATATAAAAATAGAGAATTCCTCCCACGATCGGAGCAGCATCCTCTCCAAGGAGACCTAATCCCCTGAGATCAGGTATAATCCACTGCATTTAGTAGTGTTAAATCCCAATCAGTATGCATTTCAGATTTTCACCTTTCTGTTTAAACCCTAATTTTTAGCTCTCTTTTATTCGCAGTAACCTTTTAGGTTCCCTATTTTCTTTCCATCGTTTTTTCCTCTCCTTTCCTTCTTGTAGTTTCAGCTGCAGAGATTTCTTCATCTCACTCACTTGTGCACTGCCCTCTGCTCATGGCGGAAGATATAGCCGCTAAACTCCAGACGTGCCTATTATCGGAAGAAGAAAATGCGGTATTTCCGATCGAATCAGGGAATGTGCAAAACAGCACCGATGAATGCTCTAGGAGTTTGTTTGGAAAAATCATGGGCCCCAAGAAAGCTCACATTGCCGGAATCAGAAAGAAGATTAACCAAATGTGGCAAATTCGATCGGTGGTTTCAGTCAGAGAGCTCTACCCCAATTTTTTTCAATTCATATTTTCTGAGAAGGAGGATAAGTGCAAAGTGATGAAAGGTCTGAATTGGACGTTTGAGGGACAACTCCTAAATCTAAAGGAGTGGACAACAGGCATTAATCAGGATCACCCTTGCTTTTAGGATATAGAAATGTGGATTCAAGCCTGGAACATACCAATCCACTGGATCTCGGAAGAGGTAGGGATAAAAATCGAGAAAGTCTTTAATCAGGTCCTGGATGTGAATGTTCCACAGGGAGGATTTCTGGCAGGTAAATGTGTTCGAATGTTGGTGGTTCTTGATTCTTCAAAGCCACTCATAAGGTGCACAAACATCCAAATGGGGGACACCAGAATTAAAGTGGTATTCAAGTATGAGAGACTAATCAATTTCTGCTACTATTGTGGTTTCTTGGGACATATTGACAGAAGTTGTGACCTAAGAACTTCAGATATTGCAGTAGGGAAAATGAAGGAAAGTTCTTATGGTGAATGGTTAAAGGCTACAGACATCTTCCACCCATCTCCTATTAGCCCATCAATAGCTTCTCACCCAAATCCAGCCACCACTGAAGCAGAAAAAAACCAGACATCACCCATCCCTAGTAATCAAAGCAACAACCAACCCCTTGAAATCACCAATCCCCCAAAAAGTCATCAAACCCCACAATCATTCCCCACTCCTTCCAAAAATATAAACCCCCAACCCTCAAAATATCAAATAATACCTGATGCCCTCTATCCAAATCTCCAGATTGCCGAACCTGTCCTCATAGCTAGAGACATGGACACAGATAAGCAGATCATATCCTCTGTCCCACAAAAAATGGAGACAGTAAACCAAGAAACCATGCACACACCCCAGAAATCACAAGATACCAAAGGAACTAGAAAAAGCTGGAAAAGAAAGGCTCAGCATAAGCCCATAGAGGAAGTTTCTTCTTCTTCTAAACAAGTCACAGGGAAAAGGCCAATATCTGAACTATGGGACTTTGAAAATAACAAGAACCAAGAGGAAGATCAACCTCATAGCCAGAAGAAAAAACAGAAGTCAGACTCACAGAGGGTGAAGGAGGCCAACCCTAATGGGCCTCACCCCCCTCAATGAGAGTTGCGGTGTGGAATTGTAGAGGTGTGGGGGGGCCCCTCTACAATTCCCCAGCTTAAGGAGACCTGGAAGCTCCACCACCCACATTTTGTGTTCTTGTCAGAGACTAAAAATAAAAATGCATTTATAGCTACTATTTGTAAAAATCTCGGTGTTAAAAATAGTTGGGTTTCAGTTGAACCCCAAGGTAGAAGTGGGGGGCTTTTGCTTTTTTGGGATCCTGAGATCCAAATTTTCAAAATTGTTAAGAATTCGTTTTGTATTGAAGTGGAATATTGGGATGAAGAGAAGGAGTTAGTTTGTTGGGGGTCTTTCTGTATGCAAGCACAGAAATTCAGGAAAGAAGTTTACAATGGGATTATTGTTGGAGTAGTATACCCGGCGTTCCAATCGGATTGGACATATTCTACTTGTAAATACAATCTATTGGAATTATATTAAATAATAAGGCATTACTTTATTTTAAGAGTAAGCATTTATCATATATTTGCACTTAAGATAAAATCCCTAGATCACTTATAGCTATAAGATATGGTTGCGCATAGAGATGGTGATCATGGAACATATCTTGAAAGCTATGATCTTAAATACAGTTCCAAGTCGTTGGATGTTTCGAGATGGGATATCGAATAAATCCGGAAAAGACTTGCACATAGTATGTATGCTTATTAGATAAGAATGTTGCATTCCATCAACATTAGCGTGTGACGCAAATACATATATGTGGGTGCTTGTTAGAGAACAAGTTCACTGAACATGACCGTATGAAAATTCTTAATGAAAGTTTATCATGCCGAATAAGAATTTTCATGTTACAATAGTACATGATTAATCCTTAGACTTGAGGCACGATGGTAACTTTGTGCATATTATATTTTACTTTGATTTATCCTTTTGATTGCTAGCACAATCGTATAAAGGGATATTTTGGGTATTATATTAATATGTATGGAAGTTTGTCAGTGGCCAACAAAGGATTCGACACTTATGAAGATAAGTGAATTTTCTATGTGTTTCATAGTTAGTAATTCAAAGTCCTTGGCCAAGGCGGGATGAATAGAAATTCATAAACGAGTTACTAAACTTGAAATAGAATCATAATTATTAAATTAATTTGGGTTTCGACTAAATCATACCCAAAGATTTAATCGGGAAATTGGATGTCGAAAGGATTTTATATGTATGGACTTGTAATCGAAATAGGTTTACTCGCTATTCACTTAATACTAGATTCATGCTACTTGCTAGATGTTCCCATGATATGTGGGTTTTTGAATTAAAGAGTTAATTCAAAAATAAGAGTTAATATGAATAACTGAAATTACAAAGAGTTGTAAACCCACTACTAGTATTAATTGTGAACCTAAAAGGTCACACCAATTTTTGAATGAAGGAAAAATTCAAATAGTATTTCTAAAGAGTTAGAATTAATTGACAAATCTAATTTGATTAGATATCAATTAAAGAAATATATTAAATTAATCAATTAGATTGATTAATTGAATTTTATATATTAATTTAGTAATTAATAGAATTACTAATTATTAGTTGGAATTTAAAATTAAATTTTAAATTTCAAATCCAAATAGTAATAAGATTATTAAATAAGGAAATGGAAGAATAGATTAAAATAATAAAGTCTTGAAAAATGTTTTCAAGAATTATTATTTTATTATTTATCTTTAATATGATTGAAGATTAAATATTAATAAGAATAAATTAATATGGTGGTTTGGAGTTGTTAACCAATCCACATAATTAATCTTATTTTTATTAAAACAATAATGGTGGTTATAAACCACTCCACATTATTAATTAAAAGTCAATATTTGGTATGATTTATAAAATCTGATTTTATTTAAAATAAAATATGTCAAATATTGATTATTTTATGCTAAAATGTTTAGTATAAATAGGTGCAAAATGTTTGCACATTAATTGCTAAGTTTCGAGCAAAATTCTTCCAAGAGAAAATTCATTCAAAGAGTTGAGTGATAATACAAGAAAGTGTTCTTGAAAAATTTCCTTATAAATATATATTCTATACTTCTTGAAAAATCGAGTAGTTTCTACTAGCGAAGAAACTATAGTCGGAACCAAAGTTCAAAAAGGTGGATACGATTAGAGGGAAGACATTTGGATTCCTAAAGTGAGTAACCACAAGAAGTGATCGTTACCAAACCGGGAATTGATTTCCTCATACATCGTCGGTTTTGAAGGAGTTCAAGAACAAAGGTAATTTTTATAAATTACATATCAAATCAAAATTAGTAAAAGTTACTAGATTTTAAAAGATGCTTATTTGTTATCTCGTTATACTTATGTACGGAATAAGTATTTATAAGATAAATACTTATAAAATTGTAAATTCCGCTGCAAGCTATGTTCCGTACAATACATCGAACCCAACAGTGGTATCAGAGCCACGTTACAATTCGCATCTTTAAAATCAGATTTTGATTTGAAAAATTGTTAAAAATACGAACTGGAATAAAAATCGAATAGAGTATTCGAAAACACGAGTCGTGAAGGATGACACGACCCGTATGACTGGTCGTGTGGGGTCACACGACCCGTGTGAGGAGTCACACGAGTCGTGTGACCGGTCGTGTCACCTCACACGAGTCGTGTGAGGTGTGACACGACTCGTGTGACATAAAATTTTCTGAAATTTTTCATAGTCACTTTCGTATTTTTCACACGAGTCGTGTGACTTGTAACACGAGTCGTATGACTGATTTTTGATCAGAAACAAGCTGTTTTGACATAATATGAGTCATTACTACATCAACATATTAAATTAGTAAATTTATATGGTTGATTTAGGGATGATCATGAGCCTTTTATTCATAATGATGAATGATTGCATTTTTATTCAATATTATTGATGGTTGCATTTTTATTTAATGTTGATTAAACGAATGTAATTTATTGTGACCTGCGAATCTCTTGATTTATTGTTTATAAAATTTTAAATTTTTGTATCGTTAAAAGATTAGATCAAGGTGGAGACAATTCGATGCGAAAGGCCCACGCATATGTGGGTAATTTTACAAGTTGTAAATCTCGAAGGCTTGTGCTTGTACGGGTAGATAAAATAAAATTGTAATAGAAGTAGTTCTATTTATTTGTTTTATCACGTACATAGTCATAGATCCATTTTGGCTCGAATGGGTCATATAGGCAAGGACATGATCATCCCACTGTATGCATGCATTAGATGTATGTTAGGTTTATTTATATTTTCGATTCATGCAATGGATGATGCGATAAATAAACACATGTAAAGATGGTAATCGGTGAGATCTAGGGAACCCTAACGAATTAATTTGATTAATTCATATCAAATCAATAATGGATAAAAATAAGTTGGAACTTATTAATCCAGGCCTTCCATCAAAAGTAGACGACATAAGATGCTACGATGCTTTATCACTGACCATGAGTCGTGGGGTGGTTTTGTGTCGAAAGTTGTGATCCCTACTAAGTATAAGAGATACTCATGAGACGGATTCCTCTTTGTGTTGACCATGAGTCGTGGGACATTCTGGTGGGCCGTTATCATGAATGTTTGATGGGTTTGATTTGACACTGAGTAATATATACGGTCATAAAATTGAGGTATATAAGGAAACGTGAGGCGAAACATCTTGAAGGTTGTATAGTGATACAATTGTCAAAAGTTGACTACCAGTATAAATGTTCCATGCGTACTCATAAAATTGGGATATGGAATATTTTTATTGGACTTCAAGCCCACTATGAAAATTAGATTTTCATAATTAAAATGGGGTTTTAATTAAAATAGTGGGAGACATTTAATGTTAAAGACCTAATATTAAATGAATATAAATTCCATAGTCTGATTATTTTCTGCTTCGTTTGTTTTTGTAGATCACTCTACTAAAATGGCTAAGAATCCAATTGCAAGTATCCTTGAACAAAACAAATTAACTGGACCCAATTTTAATGATTGGCCGAGGAACCTGAAAATTGTTCTACAGTCTGAAAAGAGGGACTATGTATTGGACAAAGCCCCTCCTCATTCACCCGAGGATCAGACATCTGATGAGTATGGAGAATACTTACGTCATACTGATGACAATCTCCAGGCTCGGTGCTACATGTTAGCATCAATGTCAAATGAGTTACAAAGACAGAACGAATTGTTGAATAATGCTTCTGAAATCCTCCTTCATCTACAAGAGTTGTATGGTGATAGGACGCGGCAAATTAGATATCAGATATCTAAGGAGCATTTCAGGTGTCGTATGACTGAAGGCTCTTCAGTTCATGACCATGGGCTAAAGATGATAGCTCTTGTTGAAAGGCTTTCGTCCCTTGGAGTCATTATGGATAATGAACTCTATGTGGATCTCATGCTGCAATCTCTGCCATTGTCATTTGATAGCTTTGTTGTTAACTTTAACATGCATAATATGGAGACTTCTCTGCCAGAATTAGTGAACATGTTAAAGACGGTTGAATCTACAATTAAAGAGGATAAGCCCGGTACTTCTTGTTGGATCCACTTCTGGATCAAAGGCTTTAAAATCTAAGAAAAGGAAGGGGAAGGGAAAGGTTCCTAATAAACCCAACAAGAAGGCCAATAACAACAAAGGGAAGAACAAAGAGAAGGTTAATTCTCAGTCTAATCATGAATGTTATCATTGTGGTAAAACTGGACATTGGAAGAGGAACTGCAAGGAGTATCTTGCTAGCCTGAAAAGTTCAGGTATTTATTTTGTTGAAGTTAACTTATCAGTTAAAGATTCTTCTTGGCTATTGGATACCGGTTGTGGCTCACATATTTGCAATGATTTGCAGATGATGGCAAGAAGTAACAAGCTAGAAGATGATGAAACAATCCTAAGGATGGGCAATGGAGCAAGAGTTGCTGCCAAAGCAATTGGGACTGTTTATCTAGCTTTAAATAATGATGTAAAAATTTGTCTTACAAATTGTTTGTATGTTCCGGATGTTATAAGAAACATTATTTCTATTCCAGTAATGGATAGAGAAGGTTTTAAGTTTGTTATTGAGAATGGAAGATGTTCCATTTTCAAAGATACAACTTTTATATATTCCAGAAATTTGACAAATGGGTTATATACCATTACACCACAAAGTCTCATCCTAACTATTCAACAAAATAAAAGAAAATTAGATAATCATAGTTCATTCACACTTTGGCATGCTCGATTAGGTCATATATCTGAAAAGAGGATTAACAAATTGGGACCAAAACTCGACCTTAGGGGAGAGGATAGGTTGTCTATTTGTGAGTCATGTCTTAAAGGTAAAATGACAAAATCACCTTTTTTGGACAAGTGGAGCGAGCTAAAGGTCTGTTGGATTTGATCCATACATATGTTTGTGGAACACTAAATGTTAGTGCCAAGGGGAACTACTACTATTTCATAACTTTTACTGATGATTATTCACGGTATGGTTATGTATACCTATTAAGGTACAAATCTGAAGTATTTGAAAAGTTCAAAGAATTCAGAAATGAAGTAGAGAAACAAATTGGTCGTAGTATAAAAGTTCTTCGATCAGATCGAGGAGGTGAATATTTGACCAATGAGTTTCTTGATTATTTAAGAGACAATGGGATTATTTCACAGTGGACACCTCCTGGAACTCCACAACTCAATGGGGTTTCAGAAAGGAGGAATCGAACATTGTTGGACATGGTTCGATCAATGATGAGTTCCACTAGTTTACCTCTTTCATTTTGGGGCTATGCCTTAGAAACAACGGCACATATTTTGAATAGAGTGCCAAGTAAAGCTGTACCCAGCACACCTTATGATATATGGTGTGGCAAAACACTCGTACAAGTATTTAAAAGTATGGGGTTGTACTGCTTATGTGAAGCAATTAGTGGGAGGTAAGTTGGATATGAGATCCATCTTATGTAAATTTGTGGAGTATCCAAAAGAGTCTATTGGATACTATTTCTATGACCCTTCTGAAAAAAAGGTGTTTGTTTCGAGGAATGTTGTTTTCTTAGAGGAAGAGTTTCTCTCAAAGAATAGCGGAGTCATAGAACTTAATGAAGAACCACAGGAAATTCCACAAAATACCACAAATAATACCAGTAGAGACTGGACCATCTGTAACACAATCTCTTCGGAGATCTGAAAGGATTTCTAGGGTGCCTGAGAGGCTATACCTATTGTTAGAGAACAATGAAGAGGGACTCCTCTTGGATAATGATCCAATAAGCTATGATGAGGCAATGTCGGACATTGGCTCAGATAAATGGCAAGAAGCTATGCAATCCGAGATAGACTCTATGTATTCAAACAAAGTATGGACTATGGTTGATCCACCACAGGGTATAGTACCCATAGGTTGTAAATGGGTTTACAAACAAAAACGTGGTGTAGATGGAGAATTTAATACTTTTAAAGCAAGACTGGTTGCTAAAGGTTATACTCAAAAACAAGGTGTTGATTATGAGGAAACTTTTTCACCAGTAGCAATGCTTAAATCTATTCGAATATTGCTAGCCATAGCTGCGTATTATGACTACGAGATATGGCAAATGGATGTGAAAACTGCTTTTCTTAATGGAAACATTAAGGAAGACATTTATATGAAACAACCGCAGGGTTTCATATCCAATGGGAGTGAGCAAATGGTTTGTAAGCTTCAAAGGTCCATTTATGGACTTAAACAAGCTTCGAGGAGTTGGAACATTCGGTTTGATGAAACAATCAAAACGTTTGATTTTCATGAGAATCCGGATGAACCATGTGGTTATAAGAAGGTTAGTGGGAATGAAGTTGCATTTGTTGTTCTCTATGTTGATGAAATTCTACTCATTGGGAATGATATAGGAATGTTACAATCAACACAGATATGGTTGTCTAAACAGTTCTCCATGAAAGATTTGGGAGAAGCATCTTTTATCCTAGGGATAAAAATCTATAGAGATAGATTTAAAAAGATGATCGAACTATCCCAGTCTACGTACATAAATAAGGTATTAAAAAGGTTTAGTATGGAAGAATCCAAACGTGGATATATTCCAATGAGTCATGGGGTTTCACTTTCTAAGACGATGTCTCCAAAGACACCTGAAGAAAGAGAACGGATGAGTCATATACCTTATACATCAGCTAGTGGTAGCATTATGTATGCAATGTTATGTACAAGACCTGATGTGGCTCATGCACTTAGTGTAACGAGCAGATATCAGTCTAATCTAGGTGAAGAACACTGGAAAGACGTTAAGATGATTGTTAAGTACTTGAGAAGGACTAAGGATATCTTTATGGTGTATGGAAATGGAGAACTGAAACTAGAAGGCTTTACTGATTCTGGTTTTCAGTCCGATAGAGATGACTTTAAATCCATGTCTGGTTACTTGTTTACTCTGAATGGAGCAGCAGTTAGTTGGAAAAGTTCCAAACAAGAAACGACTGCTGACTTTACAACAGCGGCTGAATATATTGTTGCATCTGATACTGCAAAGGAAGTTGTTTGGATAAGGAACTTCATCCAAGAGTTGGGTGTAGTACCATCTGTTGTTGATCCAATAACGATTTATTGTGATAACAATGGAGCTATTGCGCAAGCAAAGGAACCAAGATCTCATCAAAGATCCAAACACATTATGAGACGATACCATTTGATTAGAGAAATCATTGGTAGATGAGACATCGTAATGGAGCGAGTCGACTCAGCAGAAAATATAGCAGATCCCTTAACTAAGCCTTTATCACAGAAAGTGTTTGAAGGACATCTTGAGAAGATGGGTCTAAGATACATGAGTGATTGGAACTAGGGCAAGTGGGAGATTGTTGGAGTAGTATACCCGACATTCAAATCAGATTGGACGTATTCTACTTGTAAATACAATCTATTGGAATTATATTAAATAATAAGGCATTACTTTATTTTAAGAGTAAGCATTTATCATATATTTTCACTTAAGATAAAATCCCTAGATCACTTATAGCTATAAGATATGGTTGCGCATAGAGATGGTGATCATGGAACATATCTTGAAAGCTGTGATCTTAAATACAGTTCCAAGTCGTTGGATGTTTCGAGATGGGATATCGAATAAATCCGGAAAAGACTTGCACATAGTATGTATGCTTATTAGATAAGAATGTTGCATTCCATCAACGTTAGCGTGTGACGCAAATACATATATGTGGGTGCTTGTTAGAGAACAAGTTCACTGAACATGACCGTATGAAAATTCTTAATGAAAGTTTATCATGTCGAATAAGAATTTTCATGTTACAATAGTACATGATTAATCCTTAGACTTGAGGCACGATGGTAACTTTGAGCATATTATATTTTACTTTGATTTATCCTTTTGATTGCTAGCACAATTGTATAAAGAGATATTTTGGGTATTATATATATGGAAGTTTGTCAGTGGCCAACAAAGGATTCGACACTTATGAAGATAAGTGAATTTCCTATGTGTTTCATAGTTAGTAATTCAAAGTCCTTGGCCAAGGCGGGATGAATAGAGATTCATAAACGAATTACTAAACTTGAAATGGAATCATAATTATTAAATCAATTTGGGTTTCGACAAAATCATACCAAAGATTTAATCGGGAAATTGGATGTCGAAAGGATTATATATGTAGGGACTTGTAATCGAAATAGGTTTACTCGTTATTCACTTAATACTAGATTCATGCTACTTGCTAGATGTTCCCATGATATATGGGTTCTTGAATTAAAGAGTTAATTCAAGAATAAGAGTTAATATGAATAACTCAAATTACAAAGAGTTGTAAACCCACTACTAGTATTAATTGTGAACCTAAAAGGTCACACCAATTTTTGAATGAAGGAAAAATTCAAATAGTATTTCTAAAGAGTTAGAATTAATTGACAAATTTAATTTGATTAGATATCAATTAAAGAAATATATTAAATTAATCAATTAGATTGATTAATTGAATTTTGGATATTAATTTAGTAATTAATAGAATTACTAATTATTTATAGTTGGAATTTAAAATTGAATTTTAAGTTTCAAATCCAAATAATAATAAGATTATTAAATAAGGAAATGGAAGACCAGATTAAAATAATAAAGTCTTGAAAAATGTTTTCAAGAATTATTATTTTATTATTTATCTTTAATATGATTGAAAATTAAATACTAATAAGAATAAATTAATTATGGTGGTTTGGAGTTGTTAACCAATCTACATAATTAATCTTATTTTTATTAAAACAATAATGGTGGTTATAAACCACTCCACATTATTAATTAAAAGTCAATATTTGGTATGATTATTTAAATAAAATATGATTTTATTTAAAATAAAATATATCAAATATTGATTATTTTATGCTAAAATGTTTAGTATAAATAGGTGCAAAATGTTTGCACATTAATTGCTATGTTTTGAGCAAAATTCTTCCAAGAGAAAATTCATTCATAGAGTTGAGTGATAATACAAGAAAGTGTTCTTGAAAAATTTCCTTATAAATATATATTCTATACTTCTTGAAAAATCGAGAAGAAACTATAGTCGAAACCAAAGTTCAAAAAGGTGGATACGATCAGAGGGAAGACATTTGGATTCCTAAAGTGAGTAACCACAAGAAGTGATCGTTACCAAACCGGGAATTGATTTCCTCATACATTGTCGGTTTTGAAGGAGTTCAAGAACAAAGGTAATTTTTGTAAATTACATATCAAATCAAAATTAGTAAAAGTTACTAGATTTTAAATGATGCTTATTTGTTATCTCGTTATACTTATGTACGGAATAAGTATTTATAAGATAAATAATTATAAAATTTTAAATTCCGCTGCAAGCTATGTACCACACATTATATCGAACCCAACAATTATCTTATATCTGGCAAAAGCAAATGGGGAAAATATTGGTTCCTTGTAGGGGACTTCAACGATATTGCTACTCCGGAAGACAAAAAAGGTGGAATTCCTAGAACCATTATCTCCTGTCAACCTTTCCATAATTTCATTAACAACATGGAGATGATGGAAGCTTCAACTCAAGGGTACACCTTCATGTGGGGGAACAACAGACAGAATGAAGGGTTCATTGAAGAAAAATTAGACAGAGTTTTTGCCTCACTTGACTGGCATACCATCTACCCAGCAGCAGTGGTTCTAAATATTTTTAGGAGTTCCTCAGATCATAATCTTCTCTTGCTTCAAGGTACCCCCAGATCCCACCACAAGAAGAGAAGATTCATATTCGACAACAGGTGGTTAGCCAAAAAGGGTGTTAAAGAGACAGCTACTAGAGCCTGGAGTAAATCTCAAGAGGGTACTCCTATGTTTCAACTGCAGTCCAGAATTAAAGATACAAGAGTGGAGCTGTTAAAATGGAGCAGATCCTTCAAGACTCAAAATGCCAAGATAATTGAGGACTGCAACATTCAACTTGCCAGACTGAGGGAGTTGGGTGGACTAAGATATTGGGCCAAGTGGGATCATCTGTCCAGAGAATTGAATGAGGCTTACAAGTCAGAGGAGAAATTTTGGGCTCAGAAATCTAGAATAACCTGGCTTAAGCAGGGAGACAAAAACACTAAGTATTTTCACAGCCAAACTATACAAAGGAGGAAGAAAAATCAGATTCTGAGAGTAGTTAAAGAGGATGGAGCAACATGTCAAAGTAATGATGCTATATCTCAGTGCATAGAGGAACACTTTTCTCAACTCTTCACCACAGAAGGCAGCCATTATGATCCATTGCAGTTTCAAGGTTTGGGCTCTGTTATCACTTCTGAGCAAAATAAAGATCTGGTGGCACTAGTGAGTGAGAAAGAAATCAAGGAAGCCCTCCTAAACATCAACCCCATGAAGGCCCCTGGGCCAGATGGTATGACTTCAGCCTTTTTCCACTACTTTTGGTCTACTATTAGCTCTGATCTTTGTGCATCTGTAAATAGTTTTTTTGAATCTGGCATCATTTTGAAAAGCATGAACCAGTCTTTGGTTACTCTCATCCCTAAATGCCCTCACCCTTATATGGTTAGTCATTTCAGACCAATCAGCTTGTGTAATGTCACTTACAAAGTCATTTCTAAAATTCTGGCCAACAGATTGAAACCATGCCTTCCATATTGTATTAGTGAAACTCAGGCTGCATTTGCGCTCAACAGACAAATTCTTGACAATGTAATTATTGCAAATGAAGTTATCCATTTCTTGAAATGTCATAGGGTTGGTAATAATCACTTTATGGCCTTAAAGCTGGATATGTGCAAAGCTTTTGATAGGGTGGAGTGGAATAGTGTGAGTATGATCATGTTGCATTTGGGATTTAATACTCTTTTTGTTAGATGGATTATGCAATGCATTACTTCGACATCTTTTGCTTTTAATGTGAATGGTGAGTCTACAGGCTATGTGAAACCAACAAGAGGGTTGAGACAGGGTGATCCTCTATCACCCTATCTCTTCATCTTAATTTCAGAGATTTTCACCTATCTCATCTCCTCAGAAGTGGAAAAAGGAAATCTGCAGGGCATTAAGATTAGTAAGAACAGCCCATCCCTCACTCACATTTTTTTTGCGGATGATACCCTCCTCTTTTGCGAAGCAGACATCCCTCATGCTACTACCATCATTCAAATTCTCAGTAAGTACCAAAGCATTACAGGCCAGAAAGTTAACCTTGCCAAATCCACCATTTTTTTCAGCAAAAATACCCCCATAACCACTCAAAATCAAGTCTGCCAAATTTTGCTGGGCATTAAACCTCAAACCTCTTCCACTTACTTGGGTCTCCCTCTTGGGATTGGCAGATCGAAAAATGCAGCATTCTCTTTTGTGGAATCAGCTATTAAGAAAAGAATTGCAAACTGGAAAAATACTTACCTTTCTTGTGCAGGGAAAGAGATTTTGGTGAAATCTGTGCTGAGTGCTCTACCCACATACATTATGCCATGATTCTTAATGCCGAAATCAATCAACAAAAAACTGTCCTCCATGTTTGCTAATTTCTGGTGGAACCACAACAAGCAAGGATCTCATGGTATCCATTGGAAAAGCTGGAAATGTCTAACCTTGCCAAAGGAAATGGGAGGACTTGGCTTTCATGACCTGCACACATTCAACCAAGCATTAGTTTCAAAGCAGCTGTGGAGAGTTATTTCTCAACCCCACCTTATGGTAAGCAGGATTCTTAAGGGCAAGTACTTCCCACATGACAGCCTACATGTAGCAAAGAAGAAGAGCAACAGCTCCTGGCTATGGACAAGTTGGTGGAGTATGAAGGATACTTTCTTAAAGGGGGTCGTATACCAAATCAAGAAAGGCAGAACAGTTCACATATGAAACCATCCATGGGTTCCAAATATTCCAGAACTCAAGCCAAAAGGGAAACAGCCAAGGAATGTTGAGCTGAATTGGGTGAGTGACCTTATTGACAACTCAGGGAGGAGATGGAATTTGAACCTTATTCACCAATAGTTCCCAAAAGAAGAAGCTGAAGCAATTTTGAAAATTGGTGGCCTTGACCCTAATGGAACAGACACTCTTAGATGGCAGTAGAATGCTCAAGGGAAATTCTTTGTGACCTCAACATACTCGAAACTGATTGAAGCCCAGTGGAGGCAGATGGATGTTGCATGCTCAAGCTCAGACCAAACAGAAGACAAAAGAACCAGAAAAAGGACCTGAAGTCTTAAGGTGAAGACTAAAATTAGGCATTTTATCTGGAAATGTCATAACAACATCCTACCTGTCCTTGTAAACTTGCACAGAAGAGGTCTATCAGTGGATACAACATGCAATCTTTGTGGAGAGAAGGAGAAGACACTGGAACACTTGTTCTTCAACTGCAGCAGAGCAAAACTCATTTGGAGACTAGCACCAGTCTCATGGGAAGGGCTCCAACCTGAAACTTCAAACTTTAAACACTGGTGGACAAAAGTATGCTCTGTTAATCACAACCCGGTGGCAGAAGATAGAATTCAATTGACGAGCTACCTTTTATGGTGGATGTGGAAAACGAGGAATTTATGGCTATTTGAGAAGGTTTGGAGATCAGAGATCCACCCAGTTAACCTAGCTTGTCTTGACTGGTCTGAATTTGCTCATTGTACATGTTCTTAGTTGGGTTGGTCCCTGGTAGTAGGGTTCTTTTTCTTTCCTTTTGGTTTTTGTGTAGTTTCTTTGGTAGTGTTTTTGTTAGCTTGCTAGGTCCCTTGTGGGTGCAGTGGCAAGTTAATTTTGTTGCCCTAGTGTAGTTGCTCTTGGCTTATCTAGGTTGGAGTTTGGTGATAGCTTTCGAGGATCAAAGATTACCTTTGTCGGAAGTGATACCTCTCTCTTGTGTCATTTTGGAGTTCGCTCCTCTACTTGTAAAGGCTTAGCCTATAAACGATCTTCTTTTATTTATAAATTCTGCCGTTTCGAAAAAAAAAAGTGAGTGCTTATAAAATGACCATATTGCCCTTAATGAATACCAATTGACTAAATTACCCTTAATGAGTTTAACTTTAATTACTAACTTTGACTCTATCATGACCATTGATATGTTGGATCTAATGGTTTATAATCATTCTTATTTCTTTCACTATCTATCATTTTCATATGATCCATTCTCTCTCTC
>CACSLK010027831.1:11801492-11827458 GCA_902706635.1 Striga hermonthica
ATATATAAGTTTGTATTTACATCAAATGATAACTAGAATCCCGCAAAAAATTCCAATTTATCTTTATTAGTAACTTTTTTAAAGATTTTTTAAAAGTGGTGGAAAATCATTTAAAGTCAAATTAAAAATATAATGTAATTAATGTACACAATTATTTTGGTTAAATATTGCGGATATTACCATTATTAGTTGTATAGTTTAAATTTGCTATATAATATATTGACAAAACTTGAGGCTATTACCTTTATTAGTTGCATGGTTTAAATTTAATATATAATATATTGATAAAAAAATATTCAAAATTAAAAATCAAATAAACAATTATTCATAACTTACAGGTCAATAATAACTTGGACATAAATGGTGTAGTCAATTATTTATAGTTTAATAGATTCCTAAACTACTTAAGTTTTTTGATTTAGATAGTTTATACAAAAATAAGTTCATTTAATGAAAGAATACAAGTTTTGTTTACCAAAATATTTATTTTATAGAATCACATTATAATCAATCGAATTTTGAACAAAAATTTTGACACTTATTTTGAAACAGATATAATATAATTTATTATTAGTTATGTGCGCCGCATGAGTTGTGTATTAATTTTAAATAAATATTTTTATATAATTTGCACAATTTAAATTTCATATAATATTTTTAATAAATTAATATAGTTAAATTTTATTACATATTGATTTTATATTTTTAATTTACAAAAAATATTGAACGGAATTTTTAATATATAAATATTAGTGAATATCTCTTACCGTGCATCACACGGAATATGTACCCGTCAACATTGAACACACAAGATTAATAAATAATATGTGTTGAATGAATTTTTAAAAAGTTCATACATGCTATATCAATCAACATTGAACAACTGTTGACATATATAATAGGAACTGATTTTGAAATAACTTGAAAAAAATATTTGAAATCAATGAAAAAAAATCAAATGGTATGTAAATTTTGTGTTTACCATAATTAAAAAGTTGAAAATGAATTAATTTAAATTTTACTATTATATTTAGTAAATATGTAATCTTGTTAACTAGTAATAGATTAGTGATTTGATTATTTAGACTACATTATATTTATCAAAATAAAGTATTTCTTAATACTGAATTCATATTTAGTTTCAATAATCAAGTTGGTCCAACCAATCTTAGTCATAATATATGGCCACCGACATTAAATCAAGTTGTGTTATGATTTTTGGATTATTTTACAAATGACTCGACAATGATTCAGTTTACCTGGTTAGTGATTAAGTTCAGTCAACCCACCCAATTGACCAAAAAAGTTTCTTTTATTCCTTGAAAACATCCCCTATTCCCCTAATTCAGTGCTGAGCCTAAATGCAGACTCGCATGTTTTGAGATTTTATGTGGCAAAATTACATGTTTCGCATGGGTAGATTTAATTTACTTACAATCCAAAATTAATTAGGTTCAGATTATCCATAAATATGTTGATTATTTATGGTCATGTTATATGTATTAATTGCAATCTGATATCATTTCTTATAATTTTTTATCAGTTTTACATATATAATATATCAAATTAATCATCTCTTGATGAACTTCGATTTAACATCCATAGTGTATGTATGAAAAAATAAATTATATATATCTTTATAACAATAATAAAATAACACATGTAAGTCGCACAAGTAACAAGTGTAATTCTAAAATATATAATAACTAGTACAACGTCCGTGTATTAAACGGGTGTGTGCTAATTTTTTTTCTTAAAATATAAAATTAATGAGAAAAATAGTTGAAAATCTAAATACCTTTTATAAAAATATATATATTATTATATAGTTAGTATGACATTTTTTATCTGTGCGATTTACATGTGTTATACTGCAATAATTTTTTTAACTTACAACAAATAACTATATTAAACATAAATATATCAATTGAGAAATAATTTTATTTTTCTAATGAATTTTAATAAATATTATTATTTTTTATTATTATAAAGATAAATATAATTTATTTATTTCATATATACAATATGGATGTCAAATTGAAGATCATCAAAAGATGATTAATTTGATATATTATATATGTAAAACCGATAAGAAATACAAAAGTTATCAACTTTTAAAGTACATTTACAATTCAATAGTTAATTGAAGGAAACAAATCAAAAGTCAGGGATACATTAGTCACTTAGTGTCTCACTCTGTAAAATACAAAGAATTAAAATGTTATATTAGTATAATTGATATTAAAATACCTAAGTTAGTTAAATAATATTTATGGAATGTCCAAACCTAAATTATTATTTATTAATATATCAATATTATTTGTCCAGACCTAATTACGAAGCATGATTCTTCGCCAAGTAGGATTACGAAGCACTAGAAGCAGCCACGTAGGCTCAGCGCATTCTGGAATTATATATAAGGAGGATATATTTTAATAGATACCACTAAAAAAAAAATCTAGCAAACCATTCATCCCTAATTATTAAATCAATTATTTACATTGAATTGTCACAATTGTTTTGTTTTTCCCACTCGCGTCTCATAATTATTGGCTCATTTACATATTTACTTTAGTGATTGCAAAATATTTGTAAAAATACGTAACTACAAAATGTAATTGCAGACATACCTAATTAATAGACTATAAAAAATTATATTAATAATAGGTTGTGTAACGGCGAGAGAGAAGACTTTTCACAACTCCAAGATCCCTTCACCTACGGGATTCTTCCATAAATCTATATCTATATATAAAAAGAATGACCATTTTTTAAAAATGGCAAGTCAAATATGGTCAAATATTGTTGAGCATTAATTGCATGCTATGAATAGCATGTTTTTATTTTATTTTTTTATTTACAAACATGCATCCTTAATTATTGCATTAAAATGTGGAGTTTGTTAAGTGGAGTTTATTTTTTATTTTTGCGCAAGATTAGGCCGTTTCTTTTTCATTTCCACAAATTAAAAAAAAAATTAACATATAATCGTGTACAACATTGCAAATTTTATTTTATTAAAAAAATAATAACACCTAATTTAATAATATAAACTTACGTTAGTATTTACAAAAAAATCAGAAACTCTTTTTAACATCAACTCGGCTACTACAATTGTTTTAATCGAATGCTTTTATTTAAAAAAAATAAATAAATTATGGTGGATTTGGTTACAGTTAATTTAAACCCCTAAAAGATAAATTGGTGGATTTGGTTCTATTAAGTTCTAAAAATTTCGATCATTGAATATAATTTGATATTCAAAATCCTTTCTCATATTTGATATAACAAATTCAATTGTGTTTTTTATTCCAAACAATCAGATTGCCCAAAAAATTACCTTAAAACTTGAATTGAAAATTTGAAATTCAAAATCTTTTCTCATTTTAGTTGTCATAAAATTGGGCTTAATTCAAAATTTCTTCCTAATATAAAGGATTTTGTTCAAATTAAATTAAAAAAAATCTAATCACATGCGTCTATCCTTGGACGACTAACCTTACATGAAGAATTTTGCGCCACTTTAAAATTAACAAACCTCTTGAAAATTACAAAATTATAATGAATTTCATTTTTTTAGGTTTCAATTTGCACGAAATTCAAAATAGTTTAAGAATTTCAAATCAACTGAAATTCATCTCTTTAATTTTTTTCCATAAGTTTCAAAATTTTACAATAGGTTAAATTACAAATGTACTGTTTTAAAAATCAAGTGGATAAATTTGAAATAGACAGTTTTTTTTTTTTTTTTTTTTTCAAAATTGTCTTAATCTCCATTCAATATAAAATAAATTTTATTTTATTTGTAAAATTGATAAATCTGCATAAAGCGTGGAATTTTATGCATACAAACTTTCTTTTTACAGTAACTAAAAAATAATAATAATTTTAAAATCTTCTGTACTCAAATTACTTAAAAGAATAATATTAATATTTACAGTAACTATAAAATAATAATAATTTTGAAATCTTTTCTACTCAAATTACTCAAAAGAATAATAATAATAATTTTAAAATTTTTTTTACTCAAATTTTCAGGTACGGTAGTATTGTCACAATGTTCAGCATCATGTCAATATTTATTTTATATATACTAGGTAAATTTTCTTTCAAAAACTTTATACTGTATTTATTTAGGCTTATAATATTTTAGATACTTTTATATAATATTTTATGTCATAGTCAGAAAACATCTTCAATACAAATATAAACTTTAATGTTTTTAGATATATTTTCTTTACAAAAAAATTAAAAAAGTTTAGATGACTTCACATCTTTTGATAATAATATAGAAAAGTTTAGATAATTTTACATATGTTAATATAATATTTTAGGAGTTTTTAATTGTTTAAACATACAAATTTCATGTTCTCTTGAACAAGCTAATTTTATATCGTTTATAATAAACTGATATACCGTAAATTATATGACATACTAACCCCACATCGTTAATTTATAATTATTATTTAATAACGCTTACCCTCATCGTTAATTTATATTTATGTTCTCTTGAACAAACTAATTTTATATCGTTTATAATAAACTGATATACCGTAAATTATATGACATACTAACCCCACATCGTTAATTTATAATTATTATTTAATATCGTTTACCCTCATCGTTAATTTATAATATCTTTTCTTGCTCTTTTAAAGAAGATCAATAGTGATTCCCCACTTCTTTCATTGGATGACTCGAACTCGATACTTATTTATAGTTATTATTTAATATTATTTATCCGTGCATCGCACGGGATACGCACTAGTATACATATATATGGTAAGCTAGATGGAAAGTTAAGTTATACATTCCTTAAAAGCTGCATTTTTAAATCTATTAATATATAATAAGGATTAACATAATTCACTTTTAGAAACACCTTCCCGCCAATTTCATTAATTATTGCCTAAAAATAGTAAATTATTAAAAATCAATGTAATTAATATACATAATCTTTTTAGTTAAATATTTACTCTTATTACCTTTATTAGTTGAATTTAAATTTAGGATGATTTAGTTTTATGGAAACAAATATGGGGATATTATAGAAACTTTCGAAATCCTTAGTTTAAATATATAGACTTGATTGAGCAATTATAGAGAATTAATCGTTAATCTTTATATCTTTATTATATTCCATGTATTGAGTAAAACATAATAAATTAATACTTAAGTTATTTTTTCATACATGTTTTTGTTGGCATAGTAGAGTTGCAAGATTATCTTTTTCTTCATAGATAAGATAACCAAATACAAAAATATAATAACATTTATGGGCCGCTAAAAAATATTTTGGACAAAATGTAGAAATGACTTTTGGAAATTACTTAATTAATTTATGGTATAAAGTTGACAAAATTAATAAATCTAATCTTAGTATAAAGTTGATGATTTTATTTTAAGTATCTGATAGCCATTTTTATCTTTTCGTATAAAATGTGTTGTTAATAATAAATGTCCGATTTATTTTTGGTACGAAATGTTCGAATTTAAATAGTATAAATTTTATTTGAAATTGATAAAAGTATATTTGAAATTATTTAAAACAAGATAAGAGCATTTACAATGCATAAATGTTGTTATCACATAAATTTTGACAAATGTCAATTGTTTATATGGATTGTGAACCACATAAGATACTTCTTAAGTTCAGAACTTTAAATCTAAAAAATTATCTGCGTGCACACTGTGATCAACCATAATATTGTTAATTGGCAAAAATAAAAATAAAATATAAATAAGAAACAAAAAAAATTAATAATTAGGTATTTTAGAAATGGTAATAGTATTTCTCTCATCTCTCATTGGTTGATTAGAATGTACAATAAAATGTGGATGAACCATTCTTATAAAATCAAGGTGATGTGATTCTTAAAATTTAGCATATTCGCATAAATTGCCATAATATATTGATGATAATTTGACAAGTTGATATATTCCTCTAGAAAATTATAATGATCTTTGAACAAACATTGGTTAATAAAATTTAAAATAGGTAATTTAATTCTACAGAATAATTGATAATTTTGAACGATAAGGTAACTGACGACAAATCTAAAAAAATGCGAGATATATATAATACATATATATATATATATATATTATACATGAAATATATAAAAAAAGTTTATTTATGTAGTCCAAATTTAGGTTCTAAATTTAAAGATCAAATAAGTAGTTATTCATAACTTATGCTAATATTCACTTGGATGCAAATGAATAATTCAATTATTTATAGTTTAATAAATTATTCAACTACTTAAATTTTTTGATTTGGATAGGTCATACGAAAATAAATTCATTTTAGTTAATGAAACAATATAAGTTTATAATTATATGTATTATTCACATAGATTTTTTAAATATATGATAAAATTTTACCAAAACATTTATTTTATTGAATCAAATTGTAGTCAAAACGAAATTTTGAATAAAATTTTTTAAAACAATATTATTTTGAAATGAATATAATATAATTTATTATTAGTTACGTGCATTATATGGGTTGTGTACTAATTTTAAATATACATATTTTATGTAATTTTGTACAATTCAAATTTCGTATAACATTTTTAAAAATTAATATAGGTAAACTGTATTACATATTGATTCAGTATTCTTAATTTATAAAATATTATTTAATGCAATTTTTTTATTTATAAATACTAATAAATATTTTTTACCCGTGCATTGCACGGGATTCGTACTAGTTTGATTTCAAAAGAGTGAACTAAATTGGTGAAGAAGAAAAAAATTAAATAATATATTTCAGATCAAAATCAATCTGTTTTCAATGTTGAAGGTGTACATGTTTATGATTAAAATTTGTTTTATATACTGAAAATATACACGATAATATCTTAAAGTATATATTTTGTTTTATATACTGGAAATATACACAATAATATTGTAAAGTATTTGTTTTATATACTAAAAATATACACGATAATATCTTAAAGTATATATTTTTTTTTATATACTAGAAATATACACAATAATATCTTAAAGTATATAATTTGTTTTATATGCTGGAAATATACACAATAATATCTTAAAGTAAATATTTTTTTTATATACTGGAAATAATAACAACATATAACCAATAAATATACCATTTGAATTTCCCTGCTTCCTTTGGAAAATGTTTTAAAGACATCATAAAGTAGAAAAATTGTTTTGAAAACTATGCAAATCGTTTCAAGTTGACTAATGCCTGCTAAAGATATATTGCATAAATAAAAACACTATATAAACCAAAACTAAATTTAAGGGTATGCAAATTTGAAGCACAATACACATCAATAATTTGAGACACAATACAAACAAATACGAAGAATTTTGAGGTCAGATAATTTGAGACACAATACAAACAAGAAGTAAGTCAGTGCAGAAAAGGGGGATGAACTTAGAGATACGAAACCTAATATGTAACAATACAACAAGCTTCAATTGATTGAAAACAAAAAGAAAAAGAAAAAGAAAAACAATACTAATCTGGTTGAAATTTTCTAGGTATATATTGCATAAATAATAACAATGCATAAATCAGTGCTATCAACAAACTCCTCGTCAAGCAGCATCTCGTCCATGTCATCGATATCTTCAACTTCAACAAAATCAGAGTCTTGGTCGGGTTTTGCTTTTGCGAAACTGGGAGACTTTTATTCCGGCATGCTCGCTTCTTCTGCGGTTGTTGTTCATCGACATCGCCGGCAACATTTCAGTCGATAATTTCTATTCCAATTCTGCTACGCGGTTTCTTAGAGCCACTATGTTTGGATTTAACTTTGAAATTGTAGCTTCCTCTGAACAAGCTTGTCGTCAACCTTATGTTTAATGTTGCGAAGCTATTAACTGGATCTCGGCTGTGGGGGTTCTCCTTCGCCGGTGGATGGTCGATTTTTGCTATTAATTATACTTTTGGTTCCTCGGCAAAGAAGATGGTGTAGCAAAAAATAAAAAAGGAACCAATTGATAGCAAGATGGCGTGAAATCAATTTCTGATTTATGACATAGAGAGAAAAGAAAGAGGTGGCATGAAGTTATGAGCGATAACCACACCCAATAAAATCGACAGTTACCGATATGCCATAACTTACCATATCACAAAAAACAAAAATTAAAAAATTAATATTGAATAGGGCCGTATAAATGCAAATATTTTTTGCATGTTATTCGAATTTGCTAATAAAAAAAAAGAACTAGTAGATATGCAAATATTTCTTGATGAGTTCGTTGGTGGCATAATTTTCTCAATTATTTATAGACAAAACTTCATCTTTAGTTCCAAGGTTTTAACTTTTTGTTTTGATCCTATAATTTATTTTTACTACAATTTCAGTCATTTGAGATTGAAAATGCAACAAAATTTAAAATTACAAAGTTTAAATTGCTAATAAAAATTACATCTTTTTTTGTAAAAAAATAAATAAATTTTAAAATAATTTTGTATTAATTTTAAAATTCTAGAATAACTTTTTAACAAGCAACCGTGTAATACACGTGCATTGTACGAGTTAAATTTTATTATAAAAATCATGATTCATGTAGTAAATATCCTCTTTTGTGTATTTATAGAAAAATAAATATACTAATCTAAAAAAACTAAAACTGGTATCACAAGGACCCTCGACCGACTTGGTTCGACCTAATATGGTTTTCTCGCCAGTGGCTGACCTTCCAAGACTTGCAAAAACTCCAAAGTGGATAACAAAAAAAGTCGGTTTGCTTTTGTTGGATCAATGTTCTTCAAATAAGGACGTTTTTCAAAACAACAATTATATATCGTTTTGAAACTTGTTGTTTGGGTTGATGTTGGTTGATTATGGGAGATGTGAGAGAAAACAACTTTGGAGCTATGTTGAAAACAAATTCTTAATAAATAATGGTGCTAGAATATTGCGGTGGATTTTTAGGACACGTTCATGTATTTATATTTAATTAATTTTTTATTAGTTATTAATTAAAAATATTTCAAAGTAAGGTTTTTTATGTAGTACATTTTTTTTAAAACAATTCATCCTTTTATAATATTATAAATAAATAGAGAGATAGATTGTTATATGATTCAACTTAATGATGAAACATTTGAGGTAAATGTTGGGATCATGTGATGCAGATGAGGGTCGTCAGCTGAAGAACGCGTACAACCAGGCTCGTCGAGCTAAAATGAAGCTGCAGAAAAATTCTGAATTTTCAGGGGTTAGCGGCGCTAAGGACCCTTAGCGCCGCTAAGGTTGAAGAATAGCGGGGACAGAGGCTTCACACTAAGATGATTAACGGCCAGTAAAGACCCTTAGCGGCGCTAAGGCCTGGGCGGGAGCAGTTTTTTATTTCAGTTTTCTTTTCATTTCAGATGTGTTTTGGGTAGTTAGTAGGCTTATTTTATGTCGTTTTTCTCTCATTTGGAAGACTATCTTTATCATTTATCAAAGAACTCAAAAAAAGCTCGTTTCCGAGCACAAATTCGTTTCAAAATCCAAGCTTTAGTGCGTGTTTTGATACAAAATTCGATAACCGATACACGATTCGTAACATTGGTGATTTCATTGAGAGTTACTAATCGTGTATCATGGCAACTAATCGAGAGAGGGTGGATCATATGGGGGAGAGAATGCTTGCAATGAGCGAAGAAATTCAATCCATGAATCGAACGATGGCAAGACTCGAGAGAATGATGCTCCAAACCGTTGGACGACGAGCTAGGAGGGGTAACCATTCGGAATCATCCTCCGAAGGGTCAGCCGAATTTGAAGAGGGTCGCGAAAACCGGAATGAATTTCCAGAGGATGAAGATGTTCGTTCAAGGGGATCAAACCACCGTGGAAGGCAAAGGGTCGAAAAGCCTAAGCTAATGCTTCTGACATTTAATGGTACGGATCCTGATTCATGGTTAAATCGTGCTTGTCAATACTTTGAAATTAATGAGATACCCAAGTCAGAAAGAGTGAAATATGCCGCTTACTATCTCGATGGGGAGGCAAATGTATGGTGGCAATGGCTATCGAGGGTTTACAAGAAGGAGGACAAACGCATTCATTGGAAGAATTTCGAAAAGGAATTGATTATTCGGTTCGGAGTGTCGGGTTATCATAACTATGACGAAGCTCTTTTATATATCAAGCAAACGGGAAGCTTACGAGAATACCAAATGGAATTCGAAAGAATTGCAAGTCGAGTTCGTGATTGGCCGGAAGGAGCACTTGTTGGTACGTTCATTGGTGGCTTAAAATCTGATTTGGCAGCGGAGGTGAGGCTAGACAAACCAAGAACCATGCGTGCCGCCATAGAAGCCGCTAGGATGCGTGATGATCACTTGATGGCACTACGGAGGGTCAGTCGACCGGAAGTGAGGCGACCGATGACTTTCCCTTCTAATGTTCAAAGAATGGGAGCCAATCTATCAACCGGCAATGGAAAGGACCTTTCATCGGGGGTTAAGAGCTTATCTTGGTAAGAAATGCAAAGACGAAGGGAGAAAGGCTTGTGCTTTAATTGTGATGAGAAATTCACACCCGGTCATCGGTGCAAAGAAAGGCGATCATTTTTCATTGAATGCGTTGAGTCTGAAGAAGACGAAGTAGTAGGGGATGAACTGAAGAGTGTAATCGATCCTCACGAGGAGGACCCGGATATATCGGTCCATGCAATGGCGGGAACTCAAGGACCCAAGACGACGAAGATGCCAGCTTGGGTTCGTGATCGACGTGTGATTGTGCTAATAGACAATGGTTCGTCTCATAATTTTATTAATTCATCATTGTTCGATAAGTTAAATTTACAGGTCACAAAAGTTGATCCGTTTGAAGTGAGGGTGGCTAATGGTGAGAGGTTGAAATGCTCGGAGTTTTACCGAGGTGTGCCGATAAAAATGCAAGGGGTCACTTTAAAGGCCGACTTGTATGCACTACCTTTGGTAGGTACGGATGTGGTTTTGGGGGTTCAATGGTTGGAAGGATTGGGTCCGGTTACTACGGACTATAGAGTGGGAACAATGGAATTTCGTTGGGGTGATGGCATGGTTAAATTATCAACCGGAGAAAAGGAGGGAACGAAGGAGGTGAGTGCTCAAAGTTTGGAGAAATTGTGGAGGCAAGGTAGTCAAATCTTTGTCATTAGAGTCGATAAATTGGAAGGTGTTGATGAGGAACACTTTCAACAAAAGGAGATTGACGAGTTGCTTCAACAATTCGAAGAAGTGAAAGCTGATCCAAAAAATCTACAACCACGAAGAGAGTTCGATCATCGCATTCCTTTGTTAGATGAAACCAAAGTTGTACATGTACATCCTTATAGGTATGCCCATTTTCAAAAAACCGAGACTGAGAAGCAAGTTCGTGAAATGCTTGAGTCGAGATTAATCCGGCATAGTACGAGTCCTTTTTCTTCATCGGTACTTCTCGCCAAGAAAAAAGATGGGACGTGGAGGTTTTGTACGGATTACCGGGATCTCAATGCGGCTACCATAAAGGATCGTTTTCCAATCCCAAGCATTGATGACATGTTGGACGAGTTGGCGGGATCTCGTTATTTTTCCAAATTAGATTTGCGAGCGGGTTACCATCAGATACGGGTGGCAGAGGAGGACATTCACAAGACGGCATTCCGAACTCATCAAAGGCACTATGAATATTTGGTAATGCCTTTCAGTTTATGTAATGCACCATCCACCTTTCAATTCGCAATGAATTCGATATTTCAAGATTACTTGCGAAAATTTGTGTTGGTGTTCTTCGATGATATATTGGTGTATTCGAAGAATTGGGATGATCATGTGATGCATTTGAAAGTGGTCTTGAATATTTTGAAGGAGAATGATTTTCAGATAAAGCCTTCGAAGTGTTCTTTTGGCCAAGAATTGGGGGAGTATTTGGGCCACATCATATCCTTTGAAGGAGTTAAAGTGGATTCCAAGAAAATTGAGGCGATGCTTGATTGGCCTAAACCGAAGAATTTGAAGGAACTTCGGGGGTTTTTGGGGCTGATCGATATTATCGAAAATTTGTCAAAGACTTTGGATTGATTGCTAAGCCATTGACGGAGATGACGAAAAAGGGAGGGTTCAAATGGTCGGCTAGCAGTGAGGAAGCATTCGAAAAACTCAAGGGGGCTATGTCAACGACCCCGATTTTAGCAATGCCTAACTTTGAGGTAATGTTTGAAGTACATACGGACGTTAATGTGGGAATTGGAGCCATTCTTACGCAACAAGATCGACCCATTGCTTATATGAGTAAAGCTTTGGGGGGTGTACGAGTGGGATGGTCGGTCTACGTGAAAGAATTGCTAGCTGTGGTGGAAGAGGTACGGGTTTGGAGACCTTATCTTTTAGGTCGACATTTTCGAATTGTGACGGACAAACAACCTCTAAAACATTTGTTGGAGCAACGAATAGTGACACCAGAACAACAAAAATTTGTGTCAAAACTCATGGGGTTCGACTTCGAGATATGTTATAGGCCGGGTCGACAAAACGCAGTGGATTATCTCGTCGGACGGACGTGGCGGAACTTCAAGCCATCTCGGGACCAACATGGGCTATATGGGATCAACTACGAGAGGCAAATGTTCAAGATGCCTTTTGTAATGATGTTCGTAGGAAAATGAAAGCTCAAGAGGAGGAGGTTCAAGATTATGATGTTTATGGCGGCTTGTTACTATACAAAGGTCGGGTGTATGTACCGGAAACCGATCACTTGAGACCGGAGCTGGTGCAATATTTCCATGGAGCCAAGATTGGGGGACACTCGGGAGTGTATCGTACGTGGGCAAGGCTATCCAATACCTTTTATTGGTCGGGGGCAAAGAATGACGTTCGGGAGTTCGTAACAAAGTGTGACCTTTGCCAAAGAGTGAAGTCGGATTCCAGAAAACCGGGAGGGCTTTTACAACCTTTACCGATACCCGAGAGAATTTGGGAGGACATAAAATGGACTTCATCGAAGGACTTCCAATGTCTAATGGGTTCAACGGGATCGTGGTGGTCGTGGACCGTCTTACCAAGTATGCACATGTCATTCCTATTACTCATCCATATACGGCTAAATCCATAGCTAAGTTATTTATTGAGTATGTGATGAAGTTGCATGGGATGCCTCGGTCCATTGTATCGGACAAGGATCAGATATTCATGAGTAGTTTTTGGAAGGAGTTTTTCAAAATGCAGGGTACCGAGTTGGCTATGAGCTCAGCATATCATCCTCAAACGGACGGGCAAACTGAGGTAACCAATCGCATTCTCGAACAATATCTCCGATGCTATGTTCATGAATTTCCGAGAAAATGAGAAGGATTTCTACCATGGGCTGAATTTTGGTATAATACAACGTACCATGCATCGACCAAATTCACTCCTTTCGAGTTGGTTTATGGACGGAAGGCACCCCTACTAGTGAGTTATCCGATGGGAAAATCACCGAATAATGAGGTGGATCGTGAGCTCATGGAACGAGATCTTATGATTCGGGAGCTCAAAGGAAACTTGTACGGGTCAATCAATCGAATGAAGGAGTACTATGATAAAGGAAGAATAGAGGAACGATTTGAATCGGGTGATTGGGTTTACTTGAAGCTTAGACCTTATCGCCAACACACAATCTCTCAAAAGACCCTATTCAAGCTGGGAAGTCGTTTCTATGGCCCATACAAAATTGTGGAACCCGTGGGGGAAGTTGTCTATCGACTTGATCTACCGTCCGAAGCTCAAATTCATCCGGTGCTTCATGTGTCTCAACTTAAGAGAAGCTTGGGGGAAAATCAAGGAGCTCAATCGAGGCTGTCGGCAGTGAACTCCGAAGGCACTATGATCATACGTCCAATACGAGCATTGGATTATAGGAGGGTAAAAAGGGTTGGTCGCTTCCGTTGGGAAGTCTTGATCGAATGGGACCAACTTCCGGAAGAGGAATCGACTTGGAAAAGTTTACACGATATGCAAATTCAATTTCTGGATTTTGTCCTTGAGGACAAGGACAATCTTGAAGTAGACGGGAATGATGCAGATGAGGGCCGTCAGCTGAAGAGCGCGTACAACCGGGCTCGTCAAGCTAAAATGAAGCTGCAGAAAAATTCTGAATTTTCAGGGGTTAGCGGCGCTAAGGACCCTTAGCGTCGCTAAGGTTGAAGAATAGCGGGGACAGAGGCTTCACGCTAAGATAATTAACGGCCAGTAAAGACCTTTAGCGGTGCTAAGGCCTGGGCGGGAGCAGTTTTTCATTTCAGTTTTCTTTTCATTTCAGATGTGGGCTTATTTTATGTCGTTTTTCTCTCATTTGGAAGAGTATCTTTATCTTTTATCAAAGAACTCAGAAAAAGCTCGTTTCCGAGCACAAATTCGTGTCAAAATCTAAGCTTTAGTGCGTGTTTTGATACAAAATTCGGTAACCGATACACGATTCGTAACATCATGGTAAGACTTTCTAAATAGGTTTTTTTTTTTTTTTTTTAAAAAAAAAAACTGAAATCATTTATTTCCAGAACAAGTAGATGGTACATGCACGGATCTATTCATATGTCCTAAACCATCAATAACACAAAAACAGCCCCGAAAATAACAAACTAATAGTAATCCCACCAGACATCAACTGATCTTGGTTGCCGGGAAACTAAACTCCAGAGTCTCCAGCCATCGCGGCACAGTTGTATCCCAGCCGAATACATATCCTTATTGTAAAAAACATCTGTCCAAGCTCCACCTTCAACCAAAAAACTCCAGAGTTCAGTCAGCACCTTCACCATGTCTCATGGGAGTTTGAAAATCACAGAGTAGCAGCAAAACATATCGAGTACCATATAGGATTGGGATTGGATCCGCATAAGAAAGTTGAGTGATTGTGTGGGGGAGATTATGAAAACCAGCCAGATAAGATACTTGCAGCAGTCGATATAATATGATTGGCATTCAGCAGGCGCCCGGATAAGCCAGAATTGGCTCGAGTATGATCTTTTAGAGAAAAATCGGAATTTGGTGAAAGAAGTTTGTTGTGGAGTGTTTTCACGAAAATGCAACAGAACCCCACTGCTGGGGCTGATTTTGGAGACTGTCGGATTCTTTTGATGGTGGCCAGTAGCGGAAGAGAGATCTACCAACGATGTTCTCAACAGGCAGTGGGCCCCAGTTGTGAGAGTCAAAACTGTTGTTCCGGTTGTCTCCCAGCACAAACACACAGTCCTCTGGTATAAACGTCCGGTCCATTTCATACTTTATTGGCTCCAAGATGAAACTCTCATCTTGAGCTACATCATTGACAATCAATTTTCCACTACGAACTTCAACACAATCACCAGCCTTTGCTACTACTCTTTTGATGAACACCTCGGATAAGCTAAATCCAAATTCCTGAAGAAATGAAGGAGACTTGAAAATCACAATGTCTGAAACTTCAGGACTCCTGAAAATATACGAAACCTTCTCAGCCAGAATTCTATCACCCACATTAAGTGTTGGGTACATAGACATTGAGGGAATCGATTTCGGCTCCGCCAAAGATGATTTGAAAAGGATGCCAACACTGACGGCAGTGAAAGCCGCCTTAGCGTCTTCAGAGGTAAAGCAGAAGTTCAGCATTTTCAACAGCCAACTATTATCAAACTTACTAACACCAAGTTTTTGCTGCAGAACCTTCACACTGCTCTCACCACCACTTTTTGTAATCGCTTCAGAACCAATCTTAGTCTTCAAAGTTCCTTTGCAAACACTTTCGCCGCTAGAAATCACCCGTCCCCTGTCCACCTCTGTACTTGTGGGTTCTTTAGACGGCAACCAGTTAGAACTAGGCAAGAAAGAAAAGATCGAGGACGCCTGAACAGAAGAAACCCCAAAGCCGACCGATTTGGGTGTAGAAGACGCGATCGATTCCTTCATCAGAGAAAGCAGCCCGAAAAAAACAGGCGATTGGCCCCTCCTTCCAATAATTTCCCCAGACAGAATCGCCTTAGAAAACGGCGTTGGTTTGTTGAGGTCCGTCGCCAATCCAAGGCGGCGGAAGTCAGAGTAACTCGGAGCAGGTTTATGCGACGGTGGGTGCTGGAAAATCCGCGTTGGCGTCGAGAAATCGTGTAAGAATCGCGAGGCGCCGCCCCTTCCGGAGGCGGCCGCGAGGTTTGTGGCCATGGAAGCCGAGTAGGTGGTGAAACGTATAGCCATAACAACGAATTGTAAGGTACTGATGAAGAAGTAAAGAAAAATCTCGGGATCTGAGACGAGCTGTGAGATGAGAGAGAGAGAGCCCTATGAAGTAGAGAAATTCATCGTAACTGAAAAAATCAGCGATGAACAGGAAAAACAAAAGGGAATTGAAAGTTAGGCTAAGATCCGAAGACGAGAGAGAAAACTGGGGATGATCGACGGTGAATATTCAAGGAAAGCAAAACCCTCGCGGCGGGGATTGCCCGGCGATTGGCGAAGAGGGAGCAAAACGGCAGGCAAGGGCTTGTTGCTGTTGTGGGGAGGAGAAAATTCGAAGAATTTGACGGGCTAGACTTTCTAAATAGGTAACTTCAAGTAAATACAACTTTCAAGAAAATGTCTCCATATAATTAAATATGGTGACAGATTGTATAATTTAAATAAATATGTCGATTATTTATGGTCATGTTACATGTATTAATTGTATTTTAATATCATTCCTTATTATAACTATTGAATTGTATATATATATTTTAAAAGTTAATAACTTTTGTATTTTTTATCAGTTTTACATATGTAATATATCAAATTAATCTTCTTTTGATGAGCTTCGATTTAACATCCATATTGTATGTATAAAAAAAATAATTTATATTTATTTTTATAATAATAATATAATTATTTTTAATATTAATTAGAAAAATAAAATTATTTATCAACTAATATATTTATATTTCAAGTAGTTATATGATATAAGTTATAACAACTAATACAATATAATACATGTAAGTCATAAGTAACACATATCATTCTAAAATATATAGTAATATATTTTTTTGGTAAAAATATAATTTAGTTTTCTCATTAATTTTAAAATTTAAGAATAATTTTTTAACAAGCACCCGTGTAATACACGGGTGTTGTACTAGTGTCTTATTATAGGTGGAAAAATTGCACGTCCACTAATTATACTTTCATTGCACTTTCGTCCTTTAATTGTTTTCGGTTTACAATTGGTACACTAACTTTTTTTTAGTAATTTTATTGCAAAATGACATTCTGATGCTCATTTTCCCGGAATAGTTGATGTTGCGCCCAGTCAGATCGGAATTTCCATTCTCGGCGTGATATGACACGAAGTGGGCCCAACTGTTTTTTACACATAGAACAAAATAAGAAAAAATTGCACTATTCGTTCACTAACTTTACACTTATAGCACTTCGTCCTTTAATTGTTTCCAGTTTACAAAATCAGAAGAAAAAAAATTAAAAAAATCAAAAGAAAAAGAAAAAGTTTTAAATTCCACATGTAAAGACATGTGGATAAAAAAATTAAAAAAAAAGAATATTAATCAATAAAAAATTTTTTTGTTTAATGATTTAAAAAAAAAATATATTTATTTTTTTAATAAAAATACATTTTTTATTTAACTAAAAACAAAACAATTAATAAAAGACAAAATGAAAAACAAAATAAATATTTAATAAGAAATAAATATTTTTATTTAATGATTAAATATTTAATAAATAACCAAATAATTATCATTTTTATTTTTTATTTATAAAAAAAATATTTTTTATTTAATATAAAAATAAAATATTTAATGAGTAATAAATATTAAATATTTTTTTTAATCGTTAAATATTTAATAAAAAAAGAAATATTTATCATTTTTTGTTTAATGAAAAAATATTTTTTATTTAAATAAAAAACAAAATATTTAATGATTAAATAAAAAAGAAACATTTTTTTTTTTTATTTAGAATTGATAAATATTTAAGTAAGTAAAAAATCCTCATTCAAATTATACTAAGTTTAAAACTCTCTCATCTCTCGTCGCCCTTTCCACTAATCTCTCCTCGCGGTTCCCGTCAGTAATCAGTCGCCTTCCCCAGTAGGGCGCAGCGAGCACACGGTGGTGGCTCTCCTGAGCCTCGCAGCTCGGAGAAGCAGTGCCGCACGGGGGAAGGGGGAGCTTTTTCGCCGGGAGACGGTCGTGCCTGGTTTTCGGCTTCCGCCTCTGGGGCCGCGAGTGAGTGGCGGGTGGATGGTTCTCCTCCGGTATCTCCATTTCGGTGGCCCTCTAGCGCTCTCTTGGAGGGGCTGCGACCCCAATTTTCGATTTAGGGTTTGGGGTGGAGAAAGGGATCCGGCCTGATATAAGATATTATACTAGACTCGGTTTAATGGATAAAACGAATACATATTGGAGGATAAGCCCACGTATGGACTATGACATATCATAATGATATGGGTCAAGCCCAACTTGAGCCCAGAAAGGTACACTCCCCCTATAAAAGGGGGCTAAGGTATCACATTCTCTCATGTTCTATTCATTTCATTACTACACACTCTCTCTCTCTCTTGATCTAAGCACTGACTTAAGCATCGGAGGCCCGACGTCGGGGCCACCCACGGCGTTGGGTTCTTGCAGGTACGGAGGCCGGTCGAGCTGAAGGAGCCCAGGAGAAATCTATTTAACTTAATTGGCGCCGTCTGTAGGATCCATTAAAAAAATCAAGCAGAGTTTCGACTGAAAAAATTCGAAAACCTCCTTCTTCTCCACCGAAGGTCGCCACCTCCGCGGTCGGCCGCCGAAAAACGTGCTCCGATCGGAAAATCATTTACACCATCGGATAGATCTCCTCAAGGTGATTCTACCTTTAAAATTTCGTGCAAAAATTCATCCGGGAAGGCCGTCTTTTGCGGTCAAAGTTTCCAGAACTAGCAAAAGTTTGGTCAAAATCGAGCATTCAAATGCATTTTCCCGACGATCCGTGAAGGCTATGAAAAATCCAAAGGTACCACCGAAATCCTCTCAATGAAAAGAATCTCCAGCTACCGATCTTCGCCGGAAACCACCACCCCCGCCGCCGTCCGCCACCGCCTCCGCCGTCGGCCATCGATCAAATTCGTCCGATCTGAAAAATTCTTACACCATCGTGAAGCTCTCCTCATGCTCGTTTTACCCTTAAAATTTGGAGTAAAAATTCCTTCGGGAGGGCCATCAATTTACCGGTCAAAGTTTGTGGATCTAAGAAAAAATTGGTCAAAATCCGGTCATCTTCTCCATTTTCACATCGATTCCCGGTGAACCTCTTGAAACCGAGAACACCATCAGATTCTCCGTGTCGGGGCGTACGCACAGACGGTCATTTCCTCTGGAACTGGCAAGGTTTGGCCCGCAGAGATTCTTCCGGCGTGTTCCAGCCGTCGCCCGCGCAGCTTTCAGCCTGACCCGCGAGGGAGCCCAGTGCAGCAGTCCAGGCGAGCTCGCGCCATTCAACCCAGCGTGGAGGCCCGTGTCCCGCGGCCCAGGAGATGGTCAGCGCGGCCCATTTACGTGAGACCCAGTAGCAATTGATGGTGGACCGTCAGAGGAGCCCAGTGATGAGGATCGTGTGTTTCGACTGCCGATAAGCCGCTAACCCGCGCCTTGAATCGCCGATAGTGTTTCTCTAGCCACAACCGCGCATATTGAAACGAATAAAATTGCAGTAGTATTTTGGTGAAAAGACTAAAGCAAAGTTGGAAGAACAAACTTTTAGATTTTTATTGACTTCTTGGATGATTTTAAAATTACATGGGGTAAGGGCCTTTATATAGGCACAAGATTTGTCTAAGTCTAATCTACCTAGGAAAAAAATAAAGCAATAAAATATTAGGAATCCTAAACAAGCTAGAAATTATAATGCTAGTTGGAAACTAAATCTCTTGGTGTGCACTCCAAGCAATCCTCTCTCTCTCCCCTACTCTTGCGCACGCACGCCCCTAAGTCGGTTTCCGCCATAGTCCACGCCCTAGTCCTTGCGGACTACGGCACCGCCCCTTTCGCGCGCGTGTCGCTCATCCGGCGTGCTGCGCACGCCGTCGCTCCTTGCCGCCTCAACGCGCGCGTGCGCCCCGTCTGGCTGTCCACATTCCTCGAGGCATGCGGCATCCATCTCCGCGCGTGCCTGTTCGTCATGCGCGCTCCGTCCACTATCTAGTCGTCAAAATCACACAATCGAAAAGGTCCTAAACATGCTAATCGCTTGAATTGAGGGGTTGATTTAAGCTAGATTAATCTACGAAATTGAAATCGAAAGCAAGTAAAGCACGCAAGAAGATTAAATAGATCAAAGGGGAAAGAGCGACTTTGGTTCTCCGGAGTCATCATGATCAAAAGCACGCAAAAATCCAACCATTGCCATGTTCGCTAAAAACCCTAGAAAGTCAAATCAAACTCTAGCATGAATCGAGCAAGAATTCAACTCCTATCACATTTAGTCAAACATTCATGATCCAAAGCAACAATCTTTCCTTCCAAAATCTCAAGCACAATATCAATTTACCAAAGCAATAAAGATATACGAGGTAGTGGGGCTTAAGACTAAGTTACCCACTCCAACATGCACTCGGGAGAAGAAACGGAATCAAAAGCTTGAAACTTTGCTCAAAACAATGTCGCCGGAAGTTCGCCGGAAAACTTGATTCATAAAGCTCCAAACCAAAATATATAAAAAAAGAAAAATAGAAAATAGAGAGGAATTCCCAACTTAAAAGTTGGGAAATGAGAGTTATCTTTAAAAATACAAAGCATAATGTTTTTTTATAGCTACACCACAAACACACACTAAAACACACACATTAAATGATGAAAACTCGCAGGATAGGTCGAATTCGCAGGATAGGTCCTTGATTTTCGCAGCTTGAACACCAAAACTCGCAGCTTAGATGATGAAACTCGCGGGATAGAAGGCGATTTCGCAGCCGCGAAATCATTTTTCGCGGGCTGGAAATGGTCCCATGACCTCTTGATGCTCGATTTGCTCTAACTTCTCGCACACAACTCCAATTCGCACGAAACTTGGACCAAAATTCTCCTCATTGAATTCTCTTCGTCCCGGTATGGCTTGGTCGGATTTTTCGGGTTGGATGACTCGGATGGCCCGTCTCCTCTTCTCGACAAGTTGGACCAAAACAACACCAAAACAAAAGAGAAAACGCGCAAAAATACGAAAGCACTATACAATAACAAAAATACACAAAACACAATAAAATGGACCGGTCGACACTAAAACGAGCCTAAAAACTATAAAATAAAGTACACAAAACACACGAAAATAAGCACAAAAACACAATAAACACTCGTCCATCCCTGCTGCGTGCGCGTCTCCACCAATTGCCCGCGTCCCATCAGCGCTCGCGCCCATCGCTTCGCGCGTACTGCTGCCGCGCGCTACGCGTACTTGTCGCGCCCATGCCCATCCGTGGTGTGCGCCTGCCGCACCCATCGTCCGTACTCCCGCGCGCTGGCCATCTTCGCTTGTCCCGCGCGCACTACTCTCCAGTGCGCGCACCTCTGCTGCTTCCCGTGCTAACCTCTTACGTGCGTGGTAAGCGCGACTCGCGACGTTCTTGAGTTGCCTAGCCACTTCCGCATCATTCCCGTCCCCTTCAAGTGCTTCCTTGTCCTCAAGGATGAAACTCGGGAATTGATCACACATTTCGTCAAGATCCTCTCACGTGGCTTCTTCGGATGGCAACTCTTCCCAGTCAACTAGTACTTCCCAACAATAGCGCCCTGCTCTCTTTACCTTACGGTACTCAATCGCTCGTTTTGGTCGTACTATGACCCTACCATCGGTTGTGGTTGTAGGTAACTCCTCACAATACTTCTGCGCTTCTCCTAGACTCCTCTTGAGTTGTGAGACATGAATAACTGGGTGAATTTGTGAACTTTTCGGTAACTCTATGCTACCTGACCAATGCGCTTTAGAATCGGATAAGGCCCATAATAGCGAACGCCCAGTTTAGTTGCGTCCCTTTGTGCTGTGGTGCGCTGTCTGAATGGTCGTAGCTTCAGGTAGACATACTCGCCTGGTGCAAAATTTTCCTCACGCCTTTTCCCATCTGTGAAGGCTTTGGTTCGATTAATTGAGCCTTCGAGATTTTTCTTCAGCTCGCGTAACATCAAATCTCGTTCCTCTAGTTCTCGGCCAACCTCATCGTTCACTGTACTCCCCTCCGAATAATTAATCAGCGTTGGGGGTTTTCGCCCGTATACCAACTCAAACAGCGTCATCTTGGTCGACTCGTGGTAAGTGGTGTTGTACCAATACTCAGCCCAAGGCAAAAAGTTTTCCCACCGCTTCAGAAATTGATGGACGTAGCATCTCAAATACTGCTCAAGGGTTTGGTTGGTTACCTCAGTTTGTCCGTCTGTCTGTGGGTGGTAGGCTGAGCTCATAGATAACTTAGTCCCTTGCAACTTGAAGAATTCAGACCAAAAGCTGCTCACAAAAATCCAGTCTCGATCAGAGACAATGGATCGTGGTGCTCCATGCAGCTTCATCACATACTCCACAAATAACCTGGCAATTGACTTCGCGGTGTAAGGATGGGTAATGGGTATGAAGTGAGCATACTTTGTGAGACGATCCACTATGACCATAACACCGTCAAATCCATTAAAATTCGGTAACCCCTATATGAAATCCATAGTAATGTCTTCCCAGATTGCCTCGGGTACTGGTAGAGGTTGTAACAGCCCGCTCGGCCGTCGTGAGTCAGACTTAGTGCGCTGGCAATCATCGCACCCTGCTATGTAGTCTCGGACGGTATTCTGTTGTTCGGGCCAGAAGAAAGTGTTGGCTATTCTCATCCACGTGCGATAGATACCCGAGTGGCCTCCAACTTTAGAATCGTGGAAGTGCTGCATGATCTGCTCACGTTCTGCCCACTGTCGGGAACGAATACTCGGCCCCGGTGTAGAAGCATATCATTATGCAACTCGTAGTCGATAGCAGTTGTCTTACCTGCTTCTATCGACTGGCGCAGCTCCTGGCAATAGGTGTCCTCTACTTGCGCCTTCCTGATTTCTTCCCAAATCTTCCAAGCTGGCCCAGTGATAGCATTCATCTCGGCTACATCCGTTCGTCGGGATAGTGCGCCAGCTACTGCATTCTGTCGACCCGGTCGATAGATTATCTCTAAGTCAAACCCCATAAGTTTAGATACGAACTTCTGTTGCTCGGGGGTAACAATCCTTTGCTCCAGTAGATGCTTAAGCGGTTGCTGGTCGGTCACAATCTGAAAACGTCGGCCCAATCGATAAGGCCTCCAGCACCTTACAGCCTCGACAACTGCTAGCATCTCCTTCACGTACACCGATAGACCCAATCGTGTAGTGCCTAGTGCCTTGCTGAGATAAGCTAAGGGTCGTCCCTCTTGCACTAACACAGCTCCAATCCCAATGTCATTCGCATCGGTGTGTACCTCGAACAAGACATCAAACCTGGGCATGGCGAGCACTGGCGTTGTAGTCATGGCTTCTTTTAGTTTCTCAAACGCCTCCTCGCTAGCTTCGGTCCATGTGAACCCGCCTTTCTTAGTCATCTCTGTCAATGGCTTGGCGATGGTTCCATAATCCTTCACGAACTTTCTGTAGTAGCCCGTGAGTCCTAGAAATCCTCTCAACTGCGTTAGACTTGTTGGTTTAGGCCAATCGACCATAGCCTCGATTTTTCGTGGATCAACCTTCACGCCCTCGTGTGATATGAAGTGCCCTGGATACTCAACCATCCTCTGCCCGAATGAACATTTAGATGGCTTGATGTGAAATGAGTTGACCTCTAAAATTTCGAGCACTACTCTCAAATGCCCAAGATGTTCGTCCCACGACTTCGAATAGATCAGGATATCATCAAAGAATACCAGAACAAACTTGCGTAGATACTCCTTGAAGATAGAATTCATAGCGAACTAAAAAGTGGATGGGGCGTTGCACAATCCGAATGGCATGACTAGATACTCATAGTGCCCCTGGTGCGTACGAAATGATGTCTTTGGAATGTCGGCCTGATGGAGTCGAATCTGATGGTAACCAGCTCTCAGGTCGAGTTTTGAGAAATAGCGTGACCTAGCTAACTCATCGAGCATGTCGTCGACACTCGGGATAGAGAATCGGTCTTTGATAGTTGCGGCGTTCAAAGCTCGGTAGTCAGTACAGAACCTCCATGTGCCGTCTTTCTTTTTAGCTAACAGGACTGGAGAAGAAAACGGACTCTTGCTATGCTGGATTAGTCCTGACTCAAGCATCTCGGCCACTTGTCGTTCGATCTCGGTTTTCTGGAAGTGAGTATACCTATAAGGATGAACGTGTTTGGCGTGCTGCTCATTGATCAGTGGTATGCGATGATCGAACTCCCGGTGTGGGGGTAGTCCCTTAGGCTCGCCCAGTACTCCCTCAAATTACTTGAGAAGCTCGCGCACATCTCTCTGTTGTTGTTCCTCTTGGTCAATGTGCGCCTCAGTTTTCTCTACTACTACTACAAAAATTTGGCCTCCACCCCGCCAAACTTTCTCAATGCTCTTAAGTCCTACTTCCTTGGTACCTTTTTCATTGCTAGTACTCAGAGTGACTTGCTGACCTCCGGAGTTGAACTCCATAATTCCTGTTCGATAGTCGGTGGTCACCTTGCCTAACCCTTCGAGCCAATGTACTCCTAGGACGACATCCGGTCCAACCAAAGGTAAGGCATAGAGATCAGCCTTCACCGTAACTCCGCCTGAACCTGATTGGCACCTTCCGGAAGGATTTAGTGCATTGCAGCCTCTCACCATTGGCTACTCGTACCTCAAAAGGCTCGATCTTCGTGGTTGGTAAGTTCAGCTTCTGGGACAAGTCGGCATTGATGAAGTTGTGTGATGACCCGTTGTCCACGAGCACCACCACCTTCCGATCCTTGACCCAGGCCGGCAATCGCATCGTTCGAGGCCCTCTAATCCCGGCCATTGCGTGCATCGAGATTTCTGCTTCTTCGTGGGGCCCCTCAACTTCAATATCCTGATGTGGTTCCTCCTCATCCTCAGATCCTTCCTCATCAAGATTAGCAACTTCGATCACAAAAGCTTGCTTACACTGATGACCTGGTGTAAATTTCTCCTCACACTTGAAACATAAGCCTTTCTTACGTCGACGTTTAACTTCCTCGGGGGACAGCCGTCTTACTATCGACCCTGCTAGCCGATTGCTGACGTTCGGTCGTGCGTTGACCGTGGCTTGGTTTGGTCCCGTGCGTCGCATGTCCGTTAATCGCACATCCGCCCGTCCCCTTCGCGTAGCGACCAGGTGGTCTTCTCGTCGACGAGCCACCTCCATGGCGTTATGCATCGTGCTCGGTCGCTCCAGTCGGACTTCTGTGGCTAGATCGAATCTCAGCCCACCTACGAAGGCTCCTACTAGCGCATCCTCAGACCAATCTCGCACGCAACAGGCTAGTCGTTCAAACTCCTTAATGTATTCACGCAAATTGCCTGTCTGTCGGATTCGTGCGAGGGCCTCATTATAATTATGGTAATCGGACGTGCCAAATCGCGTGAGCAATTCTCTGTCAAAGTCAGCCCATGTAATGACCTGTTGCCGCCTACGGTAGATCCTTGAGAGCCACTGCCACCATACGTTGGCCTCTCCATCCAAATAGAATGCTGCGTACCTCACTCGATCGTGGCCTTCGGTTTCATTCAGTTCGAAATATTGCACAATTCGGTTGAGCCAAGCCTCGGGATCACTACCTGTGAAGATGGACATCACGAACCTCGGCTTGTCGGGCTTAGGCCGCTCACGGTAGGTGGACGCCTGCGACCGCTGATCGAACTCCTCCTCGTGTTCGTAACCCTCGCGTCGCAGGTCCTCGTCCTGTTCGCGCGCGCGCCATTAATCGCGTCGATCCTCGCGCCGTGGGGATGGTGTGCGATCGGCATGCTCGGCGTGCCTGCGCGGTTCGCGCCTTGGGGGATCGTCGCGGTGAGGTGGTTGCTGCTGGAGCGCACGCAAGACTTCCTCTAATCGT
>CACSLK010027831.1:11835984-11852226 GCA_902706635.1 Striga hermonthica
GCTTACTCTTAAGATAAAGAAATGCCTTATTAACAATATAATTCCAATAGATCGTACTTACAAGTAGAATACGTCCAATCAAATTGGAACTCTGGGTATACTACTCTAACACCTAGCCCGCATGCAGCCCGTGAATCCAGCCCTCCTCCAGGCCCAACAAGAGCAGCCCGCATCCGATCCAGCTCGTCAGCGAGGCCCATTACACCTTTAGCCCACCAATGAGGCGGTCCAGACCTCCAGCCAAGCCCATTTTCTGTCAAACATTACCCAATTAGCAAAAACAACCCCATTTTGTGCCTAAGACCAATTTAGAATGATACGACGTGGACGGGAAGGTAAATTTAGGTAACATTATCGTGATAAAGGTACAACGCTCATTTAAGTTATGGACTTGAGATTTTTAAATTGGCAACAATTGGATAAATTATTTGATTTAAAATGGTAAATTTGGAGGCTTGTGAATTTAAATTGGTGATATTCTACTTGATCGTGGGACTATTTGATTGGTCGTGGTGATATTTGGTTTATTCATGGAGGATTATTTGATTTTCTCATAGAGATATGTGACTTGTTCGTGGAAAATATTTGATATATTCGTGGAAATTGTTTGATGTGGATATTACTTGATTTGCTCGAGGGATTATTTAATTTGCTCATGGAGATATATGATTTGTTCGTGGAAAATATTTAATATATTCGTGGAAATTGTTTGATGTGGATATTACTTGATTTGCTCGAGGGATTATTTGATTTGCTCATGGAGATATGTGATTTGTTCGTGTTATTGGATTTATTTGTGGATGATTATATGAATTGCTCGAGGGATTATTTGATTTGTTCGTGTGTATATTTGATTTGATCGAGGATTATTGGATTTATTTTTGGATGATTATCTGATTTGCTCGAGGGACTATTTGACTTGTTTGTGGAATTACTTGGTTTGTTCGAGGAGAACTATGTGTTCTATTCATGGTAATATTCGATTTGTTCGAGGAGAATTATTTGATATATTCGTGAGAATTATTGGATTTATTGAGGAGTTATTTGACTTGCTTGTGGAATTATTCGATTCGTTCGAGGAGAGTTATTTGATTTACTCGAGATATATTTGATTTGGTCGAGGATTATTTGATTTATTGGTGGATATATTTGATTTGGCGGAGGAGAGATTATTTGATTTGTTCGTGGAATTATTCGATTTGTTCGAGGAAATAAATGCAGGTCATGATTTTAGATTGAGGATATTTTATAATTGTGCTTGGCATGTGTTTGGTGCATTTATCAATTTTCTATTGGTAATATTTGTCATTGCTCGAGCATGTCTTAATTCCAGGGAATGGTAATGCTGACATTCGATATATTATTTTTTTTCTTGCGTGGAGGATTGCAAATTAGATGATGTGGATAAAATATGATTAATGAGATTTGTTGAGTGCTTGCTGAGGAAAACACAGGAGCATATGGACTGGATATCTACATACAACACGGACTACTTGGTTGCAGAAAGGAAATGCACGACAGTTGGATAACTTCGAGCGCAGGTCGTCGTGTTTAAACAGAAAAGGGAGGTCGAGTAATATGCTTGATTCTTTATCTAGTTTGATATAATTATTCATTTGGTGACGATAACAAAAATGATCAATTTCTATCATATCTTGTTGTGCTCGATGTGTTCCCATTTGACCTCAGTGGCAGGTCGAAAGGTTAAAAAAAAAATCCACCATGACTAAGGCCTCCGGGCTGGGTGGTCGCTTGTTTCGAAAGACCCCCTCGGGGTCGGCAAGTGCCTGAAGACAAATTCCACCATGACTAAGGCCTTCGGTCTAGGTGGTCGCTTGATTAGTACGCCCCTTGGGATGGGCAGGTTGGTCTCCTGTTTCGAACATACCTCGGATTGGGTGGGCAAGTGCCTGAAGAAAAAAATTCCACCATGACTAAGGTCTCCAGGCTGGGTGGTCGCTTGTGTCGGAAGGCCCCCCGGGGACGGCAAGTGCCTGAACATAAATTCCCCCATGACTAAGGCTTTCGGGCTGGGTAGTCGTTTGTTTAGTACACCCCTTGGGATGGGCAGACTGGCCCCCTGTTTCGAACATCCGTCGGATTGGGTGGTCAAGTGCCTGAAGAAAAAAAAATCCACCATGACTAAGGCCTCCGGGCTGGGTGGTCGCTTGTTTCGGAAGGCCCCCCTGGGGTCGACAAGTGCTTGAAGACAAATTCCACCATGACTAAGGTCTCCGGGCTGGGTGGTCGCTTGTTTAGTACACCCCTTGGGATGAGAAGGTTGACCCTCTATTTCGAACATCCCTCGGATTTGGTGGGCAAGTGCAAAGACATGGATAGCTCAGGCAGACCTCGGAGGAAGGTCGATGATTTCTACTTGGTTCTATTTGGTCTGATATTATCGTATATTTGTTCCGAACCTCATTGGAAGGTCGATGAAGCTCATTACTGATAGCTTGAGCATGTTAATGAATTTATTTGATTTGGTTTTATGGTATTTGTGCTTTTGACTTCAGTGGCAGGTCGATGAAGCTCATTACGGATATCTCGAGCAGGTTAATGAATTTATTTGATTTGGTTTTATGGTACTCATTACGGATAGCTCGAGTAGGTTAATGGATTTATTTGATTTGGTTTTGTGGTATTTGTGCTTTTGACCTCAGTGGCAGGTCGGTGAAGCTCATTACGGATAGCTCGAGAAGGTTAATGGATTTATTTGATTGGGTTTTGTGGTATTTGTGCTTTTGACCTCAGTGGCAAGTCGATGAAGCTCATTACGGATAGCTCGAGAAGGTTAATGGATTTATTTGATTGGGTTTTGTGGTATTTGTGCTTTTGACCTTAGTGGCAGGTCGATGAAGCTCATTACGGATAGCTCGAGCAGGTTAATGGATCTATTTGATTTGGTTTTGTGGTATTTGTGCTTTTGACCTCAGTGGCAGGTCGATGAAGCTCACTACGGATAGCTCGAGCAGGTTAATGGTTTTATTGGATTTGGTTTTGTGTTATTCATCTTTTAACCCAAGTGGCAGGTCAATCAAGCTCATTACGGATAGCTCAAGCAGGTTAATAACTTTTGTTGGATTTGGTTTGCAGTATTTGGGCTTTTAACCTCATTGTGGCAGGTCGAGAGAGTTCATTCCGAGCAACTCAAGGAGTTTATTTGCAAACCTCGGTGGCAGCGACAGGTCGAGAAGATGGTACTCATTATTGCTCGAGCAGGTTGATGGTTTACTTGATTCAGGTTTTGTTGGATTTGATTTTTTCGATCTCAGTGGCAGGTCGATGATCTTTATTTGACTATGGTTTCATCGAATTGATTTTTCAACTTCAAGAGGAGGTTGATGTTTTCCTTGATTCATAATTTGTTAGATTGGATGATGTTCATTGTTGCTCGAGCAGGTTGATGGTTTACTTGCTTCTGGTTTTGTTAGATTTGATTTTCTCGACCTCATTGGCAGGTCGATGGTATTCATTATTGTTTGAGTAGGTTGATGGTTTTTGATTGGTTTGGTCTCGTCGAATTTATTTTTCGACCTCAGTGGCGGGTCGAGTATATTCATTATGGCTTGAGCAGGTTGATTGCATTTTATTTGATTATGGTTATGTCAAATTGATTTTTCGACTTCAAGGGCGGGTAGATGGGATTCATTACAACACGAGCAGGTTGATGGTTTTGGATTGGTTTGGTCTTGTCGAATTTATTTTTTGACCTCAGTGGCCGGTCGAGTATATTCATTATGGCTTGAGCAGGTTGATTGTATTTTATTTGATTATGGTTCTGTCGAATTGATTTTTCGACTTCAAGGGCAGATAGATAGGATTCATTACAGCACGAGCAAGTTGTTGGTTTTTGCTTGGTTTGGTCTTGTCGAATTTATTTTTCGACCTCGTTGGCAGGTCGAGTGAGTTCATTCAGAGCAGTTCACGAAATCAGGTCGTTCGGGTTTTGAGAGGATATACAACAGGCTTGAATTTTAAATTTTGAACTGGGGGCGATAGGATGAGGTGACCGGAAAGGCCTATCATTGAGCAGAGAGAGTTCGAACAAGGTGATTGAAAAAGTAGAAGATTTAAGTTCAAATTTTCAAATTCAAGACTTTGGGAGATTGGGCATATGGTTTTCGACATCGGTCTCGGTTTTCGACTCCAGTTTTGGCGATCATTCAATTTTCGGTTTTCGACCTCAATGGTGGATCATTCGACTTCGACCTTAGCGGTCTCCCGATTCTCGGTTTTTGACCTCATCGGCGATTACTCGATATTCGGTCTTTGACCTCAGCGGTCTCTCGATTTTTGGTCTTCGACCTCAACGGTCTCTCGATTTTTGATTTTTGACCTCATCGGCGATTACTCGATATTCGGTCTTTGACCTCAGCGGTCTCTCGATTTTTGGTCTTCGACCTCAGCGGTCTCTCGATTCTCAATTTTCGACCTCATCGGTGATTACTCAATATTCAGTTTTTGACCTCATCGGTCACTCAATTTTCGGTCTTCGACCTCAACGGTCTCTCGATTCTCGATTTTCGACCTCATCGGTGATTACTCGATATCTGATCTTTGACCTCAGCGGTCTCTTGATTTTCGGTCTTCGACCTCAGTGGTCTCTCAGTTCTCAATTTTTGACCTCAATGGTCTCTCGATTTTCAGTTTTCGACCTCAATAGTCTCTCGACTTTTGGTCTTCGACCTCACTGGCCTCTCGATTCTTGATTTTCGACCTCAGTGGTATCTCAGTTCTTGGTTTTCTACTTCAGCTGTCATTCGGTCCTTGGCTTCAGTTTTCGGCCTCAGTTGTCATTCGACTTTTGGCTTCCGGTCATTCAATTATTTATCTCAATAGATGGTCATTCAATTTTCGACCCATAATAGCCTCCCGGTGCTCATTGGGAAGTTTTATGATTATTCGGCGATCAAGAACTTATTCAAATCATAACCTCGTGGCAGGTTGGCGGAAGCGGCTCTAAGAGACATTTCACTCTTTGATCGAGTTATGCTTACTCAACCAGAGTGGGGGGACTAGATGATATATGATATTATACTAGACCCGGTTTAATGGATAAAACGAATACATATTGGAGGATAAGCCCACGTATGGACTATGACATATCATAACGATATGGGCCAAGCCCAACTTGAGCTCAAAAAGGTACACTCCCCCTATAAAAGAGGGCTAAGGTATCACATTCTCTCATGCTCTATCCATTTCATTACTACACACTCTCTCTCTCTTGATCTGAGCACTGACTTAAGCATCGGAGGCCCGACGCCGGGGCCACCCCCGGCGTTGAATTCTTACAGGTACAGTGGCCGATCGAGTAGAAGGAGCCCGGGTGAAATCTATTTCACTTCACGGCCAATTTCTTCTTCTCGGCCTATTTCAGCGCGATGGAGTGGCGACAGTCGGCATTGTAAGCCTGATGCTTCGTGTTGGCGGAGTGGTCGCCGGCGATTGCAGGGTTGATGCTGTGATTTGGTGGTGTGGTTGTTGGTGATGGATGGGCTGACGGGCTAAGCTGCTCTACTCGAGTCTCGGGGTAGTCGACAATTGCAGGGATGGGACTGAGCGTATGAGGTGTGATTGTCGGCGATCATAGGGTCGGGGCTGTGTTTTGAAGGTGTGGTTGTCGGCGATTGATGAGATGAGTTGCTCTGCTTGTGGTTTGGAGTCGTTGGCAACCTTCGGGCTAGGGCTGACTGATTGGCTGGGTGCATTTTCTCCAGGTGGCAGTGGGTTTGTTCGACTGGACGAAGGTTGGGCCAACCCGTGGGTCTTTGATTCAGTTAGGCATTCCTTTACAATTTCTGGGTCGGGATCTTGGGCTGCGACTCTACCATTGTTGTGCTCGGATGGTTTTATGCTGTGGGGAGGGCTTTGGTGGTTGTTTTGTTTTGTCTGGTTTTATTTTGTTTAGTGTGTGTTTTTTATGTGTTGTCTAGTTTCGTTTGTTTTGCCTTTTTTTATGTGTTTTTGGTTTGGGTCGTTGGCCTCTATGCGCCCGAGTGTCACTCTGTGCGCCCGAGTGTCATCTTATCACCCTGTTGGGGTCAGTCACTCGGGTATTACCCTGTTGGGGTCCAACACTCAGGTATTACTCTGTTGGGATCTTGTAGTTGCTTTGTTGTTTGTGTTGTTGGTTAGTTTAGTAGCGTGTGTTTTTTATTCTAGCGTTGCTAGCCGGGATTCTAGGTTGTCTTTCGACCTGTCCTCCCTCTTTTTAAGTTGTTGGCTGATGTGTATTCAACTGTTGGCTGCTGTGTATTCGCACATTTGTGCATTTTGATTTATATAGTTATATATCGTTTCGGAATATATATATATATATATATATATATATATATATATATATATACTAAGTTTGAGAAGGGATTTTAAATTAAAGTTAATTGTAAAGTTCCTAAGGCCTCTATTTCTAATTTGTAGGTAAATCAATTAATTGAAGTATGGGCTTCCCCACGGATGACATCACTAAGATTAATTGTAGATAATTACCAGAACAAATTTCTAAATTTAGACGGTTAGATGAAAGCTTAATTGAGAGTACGGGCCACCCTACGGTGGACATATAATCTTTTTCGTCCGACCTTAGGACCGAGAAATGGTACTCACTTAGAATGCGATTTATTTTTAAATTCCCACGGGGTCCCTAAATTTATTGCAGGGCCAAATGGAGACCGACTATTAATTTTATTCGTCATGAATTTGGTTTTGACTCATGGAAATTAATGGGCCTTTGAAAGCCCCTCTCTTTCGAATGCTGAGTAATAAGGCGACCCACGTAGCATACTTACTCACGGTGTTTTGAGATGTCGATGAATTTAATTAATATTATTTTGAGGATGCCAATATTAACAGTTAAATTTAAAAGTGTTTAATCTGTAAAATTATTTTCGTGTTTCTCAGGTTATATTCATCATGTCGTTCAATCCGTTGTCTATTAATTCTAACGAAAAACAACTTGCTAGTCCCAAATCATTTGATTGGAAGCGGAAATTGGACATTGTCATGTCGATCGCCATGGCCAAGGACACTCCCATAAGGGAGCATGTCCAGAGGCTAATTGAACAGTTCGCTCGTATGGAAACTGAGGGTGCTCACCTTCATGATAGCATCAAGGTTGACGTAATACTCTTTATGCTGCATAAGGACCTCAATCAGCTTTGCTACAGTTATGATGGGTTTTCTAGAAAACTGTCAGTGGCCGAGCTGATTGGAGAACTTGAGGCGGCTGAGAGGATTACCTATGAGGAGCGGGAGATGATCATTGCAGAACGAGAGATGGCCCCATCCTCTAAATCCGTAGGGATAAAGAGGAAAATGAACTCTGTTCAGGAGGCAGTGGAGTCATCCAGGGTTGTGAGATCAAGACAGAAGGTCGATTGCCCTCTCATCAAGAAAGGTAACTCTCTCGTTAATGTCGTAGAAACATGTTTAGCGGTTGTATCTACCATAACCTGGTGTGTAGATACTAGAGCCACTGATCATGTCTGCAATTCATTACAAGGGTTCCAGAAAACCAGACGGCTTAGGGAGGGAAAGATCACCATCTACATGGGCGATGCTACGAAAGTGGCAGCTGTTACAGTGGGAGACATTACTTTATCTTTTGATAGTAGTAGTTTGGTTTTGAGACATTGTCTTTATGTTCTGAGTTTTAAAAAGAATCTTATTTCAGTTTGTAAACTTGTTATGGATGGTTTTTCATTTCGTTTGATGATATGCTTATTATTCGTAATGAAAAACGTTTCATATGTTCTGGTTCATTAGTTGGCAAATTTTATGTTCTTAAACCAAACACTCCCACACTACAACATTCTGAATTGATTAATGTCATGACTAAATCTAATAAGAGGAAAGAATCTTCGAGTATGAATCGAGCATATTTTGGGCACCTTAGACTTGGGCATCAATCTTAGGAGGATTCAAAAGTTAGTGAGTGGACAACTCGGTCCATTGGAAGAGCACTATCCAACTTGCAAATCATTCCTGGAAGGTAAGATGGCCAAGAGGTCGTTTACGGCAAAGGGGTATAGGAGACAAGAAGTGCTAGGATTGATTCATTCTGATTTATGTGGTCCTATGTCAATCAAAGATAGAGGAGGTTTCGAGTACTTTGTCTCATTTGTTGATGATTACTCGAGATTTGGGTACATTTATCTGTTGCACTGCAAGTCCGAATGCTTTGAGAAATTCAAGGAGTATCTGGCAGTTGTGGAGAAGCTTCATGGTAAAAGTATCAAGTCACTTTGATCTGATCGAGGTGGCGAATACCTCTTTGGAGAGTTCAGGACATACTTATTAGAAGTTGGGATTGAATCCCAATTGACTACACCCGGCACGTCCCAGCAGAACAGGGTTGCAGATCGAAGAAATAGGACTCTTATGGAAATGGTTAGGTCGATGATGAGTTATCCCAGATTACCAGATTCATTTTAGGGATTGGCGCTGGAAACAACGTCGTACGTTCTGAACTTGGTTCCATCTAAGTCAGTAGAGACTACTCCTTACGAATTGTGGAAAGGACGAAAGCCTAGTTTTTCACATATTCGAGTATGGGGTAGCCCTGCACATGTTTTAGTGCAGGAAGCTGGCAAATTGGAAAAGCGTTCAGAAGCACGAGTTTTTGGTGGGCTATCCCAAAGAAATGTGGATTATTTTATAGTCCCGAGGATCAGAAGGTGATTGTTAGCACGAACGCTAAATTCTTGGAAGAAGACTATATTATGCATCACAAGCCCGCGAGTAGACTAGTCTTAAAGGAGATGGGGGGTGAAGTCGAGAGTTCCCCACCGAGTGCGCAAGTAGATACATCACATAATACTGCAACACGACACACTGAGAGTGTACCAGTGCAGACAGTACCTCGTTGTAGTGGAGGGTTTCTCATTTACCCGACCGATGGATAGGTCTTAGAGAGTCTAAGGGCTCAGTTCCAGAAAACCTAGAATTGGATCCAGGGACCTACAACAAGGCACTCCAAAATAGAGATGTAGATTCATGGAATGTTGCAATGAATGCTGAAATTGGGTCAATGGACTCTAATCAGGTTTGGAATCTTGTAGAAGCACCCGATGGGGTACGGACCATTAGATGTAAGTGGATCTATAGAGAAACAGAGGATCAGACGGAGAGGTGAAAACATTCAAAGCTAGGCTTGTTGCGAAAGGTTATACCAGATTGAGGGTATAGACTATGATGAGACCTTTTTGCCAGTAGCTATGCTTAAGTCCATTTGGATTCTCTTGGCTGTAGCCGCTCATATGGATTATGAGGTCTGGAAAATGGATGTCAAGACGGCTTTTTTTAATGGGAACCTTCAGGTAGACATCTGTATGCAGCAACCAGAGGGATTTGTTGCTAACGGCCATGAGCATATAGTGTGTAAGCTTAATCGGTCCATTTATGGACCGAAGCAAGCTTCGAGATCTTGGAACATTCGGTTTGATGAGGTGATCCAGTCGTACGGGTTCACTCAATGTCCGAATGAGCACTTCATTTACAAGAAAATCAGTAGGAGCGTGGTGGTGTTTCTTGTGCTATACGTAGATGACATACTTCTCATTGGAAACAGTAAGAAAGAGTTGTCAGACGTAAAGATGTGGCTGTCTAAGCAGTTTGATATGAAGAACTTGGAAGAAGCAGGTCACATTCTTTGTATTAGGGTCGTTCGAGACCGTATGAAGAGAATTTTGTGTTTATCCCAGTCATCATACATAGATACTGTCTTGGCTAGTTTCAGCATGCAGGATTCTAAGAAAGGTACTTTACCTTTCACGAAAGGAATCCCTCTCTCTTAGGAAATGTCTCCTAAGATGTCTCAAGAGATTGAGGACATGAAGTCAGTTCCTTATGCATCGGCAGTAGGAAGTCTTATGTATGAAATGTTGTGTACTAGGCCAGATATTAGCTACGCCATTGGCTTGGTAGCTAGAATTCAAAGTAATCCGGGTAGGGAAAATTTGTCTGCTGTAAAGCATATACTCAAGTACTTGAGAAAGACTAAGAAGTACATGTTAGTTTACCGTGTAGACAACTTGTTACCTCTGGGTTACAGTGATTCTGATTTCTAATCAGATAGGGACGAGAGCAAATCAACCTCAGGTTATGTGTTTATCTTGGGAGGTGGAGCTATTTCACAGAGGAGTGCTAAGCAGAAATGCGTGGCAGACTCCACCATGGAAGCCGAGTACATACCAGCCTCAGAGGCAGCTGTAGACAATTAAATTTTGAGCCAATAAAATGGCGACAAGTGTCAAATTCTATGTCAAAATCAATTTAATAATTTTTAATTTTATTTGGGAAATTAATCAAATTTTAAATTCCTAAATTAAATAGTTAATTAATTGATTATTAATATACATTGTTGGCCAATTAAAGAATGCCACGTGTATATTTTGAAGGCCAATTAAAAAATGCCACATGTCATTTTCTTGGAGAGTAAAAATTAAATATTTATTTCTTTTAATAATTATTAAAGAGATAAATAAATAAAAATTCATGGACCAATCAAATTGAAGTCTTCTTTTTCAAGACTCCCTCTCCTAATTATCTCTTTAAATAATTATTAAGAGATAAATATTGAAAATTATGGACCAATCAAATTGAAGTCTTCTTTTCCAAGACTCTCTCTCCCAACACCTATAAATAGGGCTCTCCCTAAGGTAAAAAAAAAAAAAAAAAAAAAAACAATTCATACCAGCTGACCAACTCAAAGAATTCATCATGGGAACCATCAAGGACAAATTCGACGGACGCTCCAAGTAGTCTTTGACTTATTCGAGGCCATACACCCAAAGAATTGATAGCTTGAAGATGCATACTGGATATCAACCACCAAAATTCCAACAGTTTAATGGTAAAGGTAGCCCGAAACAACACATAGCTCACTTCATTGAGACTTGCAACGATGCTGGAACATATGGATATCGTCTGGTGAAGCAGTTTGTTAGATCACTGAAATGCGTTCGAGTGGTACACCGACTTGGAGGCAAATTCTATTGAATCTTTGCTTCAATTGTGACCTGCGAGGAAGGATATGAAAGTTTCGCTTGTAATATAACGAGCGAGCAAGATGATGTCCCAAATGATGAGGAGTCGACTGATGACAAAGAAAGATACGATCATGAAGACAACGATGCAGCAGTCACCTTCACGGATGAAGACTTAATGTTGGGCTCAAAACCTCACAATAGACCTTTCTTCGTAACTGGTTACACTCGTGAGGGAAAGGTGAATCGCATATTGATAGATGAAGGTTATGTTGTGAACATTTTGTCTCTGCGTACTCTAAAAGAGCTGGAGGTTCCGACAGACGAACTCTCAAATAGTCGGTTGATGATTCAAGGCTTTAACCAAGGGGGCAACGAGCTCTAGGCATAATTAGATTGAAGTTAGTAATCGGGGAGATGACTTCAAATGCTCTTTTCCATATGATAGATGCCAAAACTTCTTATAACATGTTATTGGGATGTCCTTGGTTGCATGAGTATGGAATGGTGCCTTTTACTTGGCATCAATGTTTCAAATACTACCAAGATGGCGTAGTAAGGAAAGTCCTTGGAGACAATAGGCCTTTTACTGAAGCCGAGTCCTATTTTGCTGATGCTAAGTATTATTTTGAAGAGGTTAAGGCTGTTGGCACGAAAGACGTTCCCATCAAACAACAAAATGATGCCACAGGGAAGAAAGCCAAGAATCTCGCTGGGAACGACTCTCTTGATGGCTAGTGTTGCCGTTACCTAGTCTCGATGCCAAGAAACCAACCACGCAACCCCTAGGAATGTTTGTCCGCCCACTCAAAGGAAGTAAGACGGAGCACAGGGGGAGCTTCAAAACTCTAAGTATTACGACCCAAAAGCATATAAACTTCTTGTTAAATCTGGATACAATCCAAAAGAAGTGAGTACTTTGGGAACACTTATTCTGCAAGCAGCAAAAACTAAAAAGAGGGATTATGGAGTCGCAAAAACTAGAGTTGGTCTCAGATTTGCAGCACCAAATCCAGTTCGGATCGCCATAAAATGAGTCAATTCTAATCATGTGACTGAAGAAGGATTTTCATCCACTAATCATTTGAAGCATGGAGAAAGAAGATCGGTATTTGAAAGGCTCGGACCCATTCAAGAGTTAGAGTCCAAAAGAACTATTCATCAAAGATTTAGTATTCGAAGGATGGTAAGATACGGGAAGATAGAGAGAAAGTTCCACGAGCTTCGAAACATGATACCGTCACGAACAAAGAGACAAACCACATTGATTGTTTCATGTGGTAATGTCTTGCAGGTGAAGATGCAAACAATCGTGCACACGAGAGTAAAGGGTGAAGAAGAAAGTGATGGAGAAAGCATTGCTTTGTCTAATCAAGTGAGTATTGTTGTCCTGAGAGCAAATCCTCAAAACATCAGAAGCTCATTGCGATGAAGAATTACTGCATTGGTGAGAAAAGGGATTATTAATGAAGACAATACCACTTTGCATTTGCCTCGTGTCGTGAGAAGAGACGGACGAGTTAGAAAATGTGTTCATTTCAAGAGTCTTGATAGCCCTGCTGAAGATGTTGCATATGTAAATCATATCACCATATGTGAAGATGCCCAAGAAAATGAAGAAGACGCTGAAGATGCCTCTGCTGAGCTTGAAGAAGGAGTTGAGACTACGGTTGATGACCTAAAAGAGATCAACCTAGGAGGCGTTGAAGGTCCTCGGCCAACTTATATTAGCGCCCTTTTGACTAGTGATGAGGAGGAGGCTTATATCAAGCTGCTTTATGAATATAAAGATGTGTTTGCTTGGTCATACAAAGAAATGCCTGGGTTAGATCCAAAAGTGGCGGTGCACAATTTGTCTGTGAAAAAGGGGGCACGACCTATTAAGCAAGCTCAACGAGGCTTTCGACCCGATTTGGTTCCATTGATTGAAGTTGAAGTGAACAAGCTTATCGAGGTCGGGTTCATTCGAGAAGTCAAGTATCCCACATGGATCTCAAGCATTGTTCCTGTGAGAAAGAAGAATGGTCAAGTTAGAGTTTGCGTCGACTTTCGAGATTTAAATAAAGCATGCCCAAAAGACAATTTTCCGTTGCCCATTACTGAACTTATGATTGATGCCACCACAGGACACGAGGTGTTGTCTTTCATGGATGGTTCGTCCGGGTATAACCAAATACGCATGTCACCAAGAGACGAAGAATTGACCGCATTTCGTATGCCAAAAGGGATATACTGTTGCAAGGTGATGCCATTTGGTTTGAAAAACGCTGGAGCCACATATCAACGGGCTATGCAAAGGATTTTTTAAGATATGCTCCACAAAAGCATTGAATGTTATGTTGATGATGTGGTTGTAAAGTCAAGAAAGCGAGAAGATCACCTTGAAGATTTGAAAAGGGTTTTCGAACGGTTAAGGAGATATCAACTCAAGATGAACCCACTCAAGTGTGCGTTTGGCGTCAAGTCTGGAAAATTTCTTGGGTTCATTGTTCGTCATTGAGGGATAGAGATCGAGCAAGCGAAGATTGATGCTATATTGAGAATCCCCGAACCTCGTGATATTCATGAACTCAAAAGCTTACAAGGAAAATTGGCGTACCTTCGAAGGTTCATATCAAATTTAGTCGGTCGATGTCAACCGTTCAGCCGTCTCATGAAGAAAGGTGTTCCATTTGAATGGGATAAGTCTTGCAAGAATGCTTTTGAAAGCATAAAGGCATACTTGATGAAGCCTCCCGTGCTGATTGCCCCTGTCCTTGGTCGTCCATTGATTCTTTATATAGCTGCTCAAGAGCGTTCCGTTGGGGCTTTGTTGGCTCAAGAGAATGATGATGGAAAAGGAAGTGCTTTATATTACCTTAGTAGAATGATGACGCCAAATGAATTGAACTATTCACCCATCGAGAAGATATGTCTGGCGTTAATATTTGCAATCCAAAAGTTAAAGCATTACTTTCAAGCCCATACAGTTCGTCTCGTCTCGAAAGCCAACCCACTTAAGTATGTTATGAGGAGGCCGATACTCTCTGATAGACTTGTAAGGTGGTACCTTTAATTGCAGCAATTTGAGATCATCTATATCCCTCAAAAGGCTGTAAAAGGTCAAATCTTGGCGGACTTCTTGGCTGATCACCCAATCTCTGCTGAATGGGAACTTTCTGATGAGTTACCCGACGAAGATGTGCTAGTCATTAAAGTAACTCCGCCATGGAAGATGTATTTTGATGGAGCAGCCCATCGAGAAGGGGCTGGTGCTGGAGTCGTATTTGTGACATCACATGGAGAAGTTTTGCCTTATTCATTCACTTTGACTGAGAATTGCTCAAATAATATTGTCGAGTATCAAGCTCTTATACTTGGGTTGGAGATGGCAGTTGACATAAAGCAACTACGTTTGAATGTGTATGGAGATTCTAAACTCGTGGTTAACCAATTACTTGGAAAGTACGAGGTGAAGAAACCTGAGCTGCTTCCATATGTGAACTACGCCAAGAGACTATAGAATGGCTTGGTGATGTAACGATTGATCATGTGCCGAGAAAGGATAATAAGCAAGCCGACGTCCTCACAAAACTTGCTTCGTCGCTCACCTTGCCTAAAGATAAAGCTCACGTTCCTGTCTGTAGGAATTGGGTAGTACCGCCAATCTTTGATGATGATGAAGATGATGAGAAAGATGAGAATCATGCCATTGAAGTTTTTGAGATTGAAATGGAAGATTGGCATCAGCCTCTTGTTGATTACTTGAAGTATGGGAAGTTACCGATTGATCTGCAAAAAAGAGTTGATGTGCGGCGGCGTGCACCTCGCTTTATCTATTATAAAGGCACTCTTTATAGGCGATCCTTCGACGAGGTCTTTTTGAGATGTTTGGGAGATGACGAAGCAATTCAAGCAATGGAGGAAGCACATTCTGGAATTTGTGGTGCTCACCAATCAGGCCCGAAGCTACATTTTCAGATCAAGAGAATGGGGTACTATTGGCCTACGATGGTTAAAGATTGTATGGACTACGCCCAAAGATGTCAGCCATGTCAATTTCATGCAAACTTCATTCACCAATCACCCGAGCCGTTACATCCCACTGTTACTTCATGGTCGTTTGATGCGTGGGGTCTCGATGTAGTTGGACCTATGACAAAGTCTTCTGGTGGTCACTTGTATATTTTGGCTGCAACTGATTATTTCTCTAAGTGGGCTGAAGCGGTGCCTCTTAAGGAAGTGAAGAAAGAAAATGTCGTTGACTTCATCCATCTTAATATCATCTATCGATATGGGATCCCTCGATATATAATAACGGATAATGGAAAGCCGTTTCCAAACAGCCATATTGACAAGCTTTGTGAAAAATTTGGTTTCAAGCAACGAAAGTCTTCTATGTATAATGCTGCGGCTAATGGACTTGCTGAAGCATTCAATAAAACTTTGTGCAATTTGTTGAAGAAAGTAATTGCGAAATCGAAACGAGATTGGCATGAGAGGGCTGGAGAAGCCTTGTGGGCATACCGAACCACTTTTAGGACGCCGACTCAAGCCACATCTTATGCACTTGTCTATGGCGTAGAAGCAGTTGTTCCCGTCGAGCAGCAAATTCCATCATTGAGGATAGCATTGCAAGAAAGATTGACAGAAGAAGAAAATGTGCGCCTTCGCCTTGAGGAGTTGGAGGCTCTCGATGAGAAAAGACTGGAAGCTCAACAACGACTGGAATGTTACCAAGCACGTCTTTCTAAGGCTTTTAACAAGAAAGTTCGATCGCGCTCCTTTCAAGTGGGTGATTTGGTTCTTGATGTGAGAAGACCGATTGTGATGACACATCGTGTTGGGAATAAGTTCACGCCAAAATGGGATGGTCCATATGTCATGAGGGATGTTTATACTAATGGCGCCTACAAGGTGGTAGCCGAAGATGGTTTGGTAGTTGGTCCTCTTAACAGGAAATTCTTGAAATGCTATTATGCGTGATGTACCTGCATGTACCTTTTCTTGAAAAAAAAAATCAAAAATCAAAATAAATAAAAAAAATTCAAAAAAAAAAACTCCTGACTCGCACGAGTATAAACTGTGAACTGTAATCACCAAAAAGCTTTGCATGTGATTAAACTGCTAAATTCTCCACCAATGTGAATATAAGTGGTTAAACTGTTAACTCTCCCACTAAGGTGTTATGTGGTTGAACCTAATACTCTACTTTGTCTAAAGTAGTTAAAGAATAGTCACTTCTGGCCCACATGAGTATAAACTGTGCACGGCA
>CACSLK010027831.1:11861036-11880118 GCA_902706635.1 Striga hermonthica
CGAGAGGATTCGGATGGTACCCTTGGATTTCCGATAGCCTTCCCGGATTATCGGGAAAATTGATTTGAATGTTGATAGTTGACCGGAATTATTTAGATCTGAAAACTTTGACCGGAAAATCGACGGCCTTCCCGGATGAATTTTCGAACAAAATTTTAAGGGAAGAGTCTCCTCGAGGAAATCTATCCAATGGTGTAAGAATCATTTCTATCCGGTCACTTTGGCCGGAGGTCGACGGCGGCGGTGGCGGCCGGAGGTGGTGCCGGTGGCGGCGGTTGCTCGAGTCGAAGGAGCTTTGTTCGAATTTTCAGACAGGACACCGTTTGGCTTCTCGAACGGGTCCCCATAGACGGCGCCAAAATGATGGGACAAAGATCCCGGATCCCTCGACCCGGACGGCCACCGTACCTGCAAGAACCCAAAGCCAAGGACCCCGGGTGGGGTGCCCGGCTTTGGGCCTCCGATGCTAAGTCAGTACATGATCCATATGAGAGTGCATATAGAGAGAGAGTAGAGAGATGAAGTGTGGTAAGGGAATGAGTAGAGAATGTAGGAAATGAATACCTTAGCCCCCCCTTTTATAGGGGGAGTGTACCTCATAGTCCAAATTGGGCTTGGCCTAAGTTGGGCTTGACCCATATTATCATATTAAGTGTCTTAGCCCATGTATGGGCGTATTCATCAATATATATCCATAAAAATCGGTCGGGTATGACATGTTATATCAAATACTACCGGTCGAGCCGGCAATACTAGTTGTGGCTATATCAATTTTCATCAACAATTGGTTCCACAACCCTTGGAGATATCATGTTCAACTTTGGTGCAAGTAGATCCTCTATATGGAGCTCAAGGTATCCGTCGTGAACTAGATTCCACCATCTCTTGTAAGCTTAGGTTGATTTCCTTGCATTTTGAGATGCACAAGGTAACGAAGCTTTGGATAAGGATCCACGCAGAACAGTCAACTTCCAATAGTAAAACCCTTCATCAAGAGAACACTCTCGTATGTCTTTCTTTAATACACCAGGAACGTCTTGATAATATCCAAATTGGCGACTGAATCGATGAGGGCTATATGGCTCGATGAAGAAATGATGGCCTTGACGCCACGTAAGATAGCTGGAGCGAACAGCCATGAAGTAATCCCACTCTCGCCCGTGTCGCTGTTGGTTGTCGATGTAACGAGTGGTCTGATCTTTGATGTTAATGTTGCAAGTCCATAAAATAGAGTCTCCTTTGTGAATACGTCTGCGAGCCTCCTCAACATTAAAGTGTCTTGCGCCATTCTCTCCATAGTATGTCACCATCATAGGTTTGCGTGCATGATCGATTGAGAAATGAGTCTTGAAGTAAAGCGCCAGCCAGCCATAAATGAAGTGGACAGGAAATATCGATAGGGATGGTCTTGTGCGGCTTGTGAGCTCATTCAACCCTTTGTAGATGCTCGTCAAAACTGGAACAGCAAGGGCAACCACTTGACCTGTGGCCATCATACTCGCCATCTTGAACGTGCTCAGACGAATCATGTTAATATCATCAGTTGGGAGAACAAATGTGCAGATCCAACAAGAGAGGTAAGTCGTCGAGTAAATTTCTTCTTACAACCTCGGCTCGATAGCGTCCATCTCCTTAAATAAAATATCTTCGACGGATGTCCATCGTCGGTGCTCCTCAAAGGTGCCAGATGGATTATGAGTCGACTTAAGGCGAATGATCCTCTTCTTCGCTCTATTCTTCTTCTCTGTACGGTTAGAAGGTTGACTGTATTTGATCGCCTTCTTTGACCAAAATCGTACCCATCTCTCGACTGACACTCCTTCGTCGTTAGTTTTGAGCATGTGGTAAGCATGAAACAAGTATTTGCAACTAGGAGGGAGGTATAGACTCCTTGCTTTGTTGGTCCCGACGAGCTCATTTGCATCTGGTACAACTTCGTCAAAGATGAACCCAGTTAAAGGAAGTCCCGCCAAGGTGTGTAGATCCCATAGCGATATTGAAAGCTCCCCGAAATATGTCAGAAGTGTGTTGGTAGAAGGACACCATGCCTCGCAGAAAGCCTTGATGATCTCTGAATTGCAGTCATATGTAAAGAGCGAAGCGTAAACAGCATCGTAAATCTCTGCCTTGATCAAGTTGCTTCTGCACCGGATAAGTACGTCTTCTGTCCACTCCCAGTATCCTCGTGTGTAGTGGAATTCGCTGGCAAAATTGATGGCTTCCCCCCATACAACTTGACCTCTTACGATGCGTCGTCCTAAAGTCGGCAATGGCTCTGTCTCGTTCAACGGGTTGTGATGAGAAGCTTGCAGGATCCATGTTTTAGACTTCTCATATGCATACTCTCGAGTCCATTCGCTCATATGAAGGGAGGTTTTAACTCTTGGCCTCGACTTCGAGAAATCACCGATAGTTGGCTCTTCAACTGCAAGGCAAGTTCCTTTATCCAGCGGTTGATGTTTGTTGTTGAGAATGACCAGATGTCTTTTTCCCCGAATCGATGTACTTGTAAAATAGACCATATTGCTAGCTGCAGTCTTGAAAAAAAAAGGGATGGATTAGTAATGAGAAACAGAAAAGTAAATTTCATACAAATTCTCTAAGCGCATAAACATGTTGTGTAAATGAAGAATAAAACAGCAAGACGATCTTCAAACAATAGTCGGATAGCCCGGGAAGTAGCTGAGCCGCCCGAGCAGCAGCTTGCAGTCCCGAGGATCAGCCAAGCAGCCTCAGGAAGTAGCCGAGCCGCCCGAGCAGCAGCTTGCAGTCCCCAGGATCAATCGGATAGCCCCGAGAAGTAGCTGAGCCGCCCGAGCAGCAGCTTGCAGTCCTGAGGATCAACCGAGCAGCCTAGGGAAGTAGCCGAGCCGCCCGAGCAGCAGCTTGTAGTCCAGAGGATCAATCGGATAGCCCCCGGAAGTAGCCGAGTCGCCCGAGCAGCAGCTTGCAGTCCTGAAGATCAATCGGATAGCCCCAGGAAGTAGCCGATCCGCCCGAGCAGCAGCTTGCAGTCCCGAGGATCAACCAAGCAGCCCTGGGATGTAGTTGAGCCACCCGAGCAGCAGCTTGCAGTCCCGGACACCTCTCAAACTTGTCCGTTTTATCCCGAACAGTCCCGTGACGACTTGAACTGCAACCAAATTGCTTCGTTTCAGTTTGAACAACATTCCGACAACTCCGTTTTATGCCAGATAGTCCGTTAGTAGCCCAGGACAGCAATACGAGCATTCCAAACAATATGATGCAGCCTAAACGTAGCAAGAGTAGAGGAGAGACGAAAAAAATATTGAAAGAAGAACATGTTGATACCTCTTCGACAATTGATCGAGCATCATGTGGTCGGAATTCTAGACAAGAGATATCTAAAAGCCTTTGATATAGTCTGCCAAAAAAAAAAGGGAAGGAAAAAATCATCAGCATCAGTAAAAAATACTCAGTAGCAGAAAACAGAAAAAAAAAAAGGGAAAGGCGGAGTACCTGCTCTTCGTATGTGAAGGAAGGGAAGGGTATCTGAGACCCTTTTTATAGCTGCGTTTTGGAAGTTACATAGGCTTATGGAAGAAGAGTTTGATAGAAAAAGGAATTGAGATCCTACTGGAATTCTACAATTTTGGAACTTTTATGTGCTATGTGTTTCACGAGAAGGAACAAAAGTGTACTGCTACGTGACTTTGGGAAGAAATAGTTTGAGTTTAACTAGGAAAAGGGATCAAAATCTAATTGAAATAATTGTTCTAGAAATATTGGTGCCAAGTCTGCGTGCAGTATTTTCGTAGAAATCTGCTGGCATGGGAGTGTTGTATTTTGATGAGGAATAGAAAGAAAAAAGGAGCTGCTAGTATTCTTATTGATGTTGGGCTACTATTGGGAGAAAATTTGGACTCATCAAAATTATGGAAGTAAAGTGGATTGGATACCCTGCACGGCCAAGAATTTATGTACTTGGGTTTTAATTTAATGAAGATCAAGTGGGCCATGAAAATTATGTCCAATTGGAATGAAAATGGGCCATATGAAACAGTCCATTTAAGGTTTCTCCGGCCTTCTTAATTTCTTAATTCCATATTATTGGCCTATGGCCCAAGTTAAGAAATTCGTGACTTATTCACTTCGAAACGAACCGTCCGTGAACAAGTCTCGAGGGGTTATTTGTAGACAATTAAATTTTGAGCCAATAAAATGGCGACAAGTGTCAAATTTCATGTCAAAATCAATTTAATAATTTTCTATTTTATTTAGGAAATTAATCAAATTTTAAATTCCTAAATTAAATAGTTAATTAATTGATTATTAATATATATTGTTGGCCAATTAAAGAATGCCACGTGTATATTTTGAAGGCCAATTAAAGAATGCCACATGTCATTTTCTTGGAGAGTAAAAAATAAATATTTATTTCTTTTAATAATTATTAAAGAGATAAATAAATAAAAAATTCATGGACCAATCAAATTGAAGTCTTCTTTTTCAAGACTCTATCTCCTAATTATCTCTTTAAATAATTATTAAGAGATAAATATTGAAAATTATGGACCAATCAAATTGAAGTCTTCTTTTCCAAGACTCTCTCTCCCAACACCTATAAATAGGGCTCTCCCTAAGTGAAAAAAAAAAAAAACACAATTCATATTCAAACTTCAAGTTCAAGATCTCTAGAGAATTCTCTCCACAAGATTCAAGTGTTCTTGAAGATCCAAAGGCGTTCTTGAAGATTCGAAGGAAGATTCAAGCACGTTCAAGCCCAAAACCGACGTTCAATCCGGAAACAAGCTGCCAAGCCTCCGAATTGTGTTATTAAAGTCAAAGTGTTTTGAAGATTCAAAGGCGTTGTTGAGGACCCGAAGGAAGATTCAAACGCATTTAAGCCCAAAACCGACGTTATTGAAGTCAATACCGGCGTAAAGAAGATCATAATCAACTTTGCAGCGAAGACCAAGGACTCGTGTTCTTCATCACGGCGTTCGATTCGAGATCAAGCTGTCAAGCCCTCGAAGAAACGCTATTTAAATCCATATTCAAGACTGACGGAGATCAAATTGAAGATTCATCTCCAAAAGTATCATATTCATTTGAAGATTGTTCTTGAATAAATTAATCAGAGGAATAATAGAGATTTGTAATCCACTATATTTCTTTTGATCTATTGAAAATCAATTTGTACGAAGTTCTCGTGTTTATTAATTCAATAATACGAAATTTTGCATTACAGCAGCGAAAGAGGCAGTTTGACTCAGAAACTTCTTAGTGGACTTAGAAGTGATTCCGAGTTTGCCACGAGGTATCACCATGTACTGTGATAATAGTGGAGCAGTAGCAAACTCAAGGGAACCACGAGCCCACAGAGCAAGCAAACACAAAGAGCGCAAGTACCATTTTAATTCGAGAGATAGTTAGTAGAGGAGACGTTGATGTTGCCAAGATTGCATCTGAGGGCAACCTAGCTGATCCCTTCACCAAGAGTTTGCCAGAGAAGATCTTCGTCAAACATGTGATAGGAATGAGAGTCAAGAGCATGGCTATAGGATCGACATAGGTCTTTTAGAATAACGGATTGATAGGACTATACTTGTAAAAGTGAAAGCTTTAAGTATAAGTGGGAGATTGTTAGTGTTATATACTGAAGGCTTGGCTTTGGATGATATTATACTTTTACCCTTTATGAATGAGAAACATGTTAGATTAAACAGGTTTTATGTTCTGTTGTTTTGCATTAGATAGTGTGGGTCGTCATCGAGCGAACCGAAGATCATGCTATCAGTTACTCGCAAAACAAGAATAATGGTTCACAACCAAGATGGACATGAACACCCATCAGAACGGTTGTAGTGTCAACTGTACAGTTTGTCTTGGCTGATTAGTTGCACTAGTACATTTATGTATTGAATAGGATCCTAGAGAAGAGCAGTTAGTTTTATACTGATCGTCGTAAATGAACTAGGCCTCGGTTAACTATTGTGTGCTCTTAACCTGTAAGATATTAAATAAACATATATGTGTAGTATTTATTACTTTAATTAACATGGGTGAGACTTAGTAAAACTGGGCCAATAGACTCTCTGTCTTGGGTAATATTGCTACATGTAGGATATGTTGTTAGGATATTTACGGTCACTATGTACGTTTAGTTTGATGATGTCCCCGGAGTGAGTTCATGAAGGATTATTATGCTAAGCCCTGCAAGTGGATTAAATTCCGGCATAGTAAGAATGTTGTGAGCGAGCGTTGGCTTCGGTGAAATAATAATAAATTAATTAATTCTTGAGTGTCAGTAATCGAATTAATTAATGGACATTATATCTTAAATATGGAGAGATAAATCGAGTAATTATTATTGAAGGCTCAATTGTAAAATGGGCTAGTAAAAGGGAGTGCAATAATATTATGTTGGTGGCCCATCTAATATTATTTAATTAACTAGAATAAGTGGCCTGAACCAAAGTATTTTAATTAAATAAGGAGCCCTTTTCCTAATCTCCTAAGGGTCCCTATTGTAGCTCTATATATACATAATTAAGCTCATGGGAAGAGAATACAAGATCATAAAAATCACACGCCCCATACACGCGCCCCTTTTTCTCTCTCAGTTCTCATTCGAGTTTTATCTTCTTCTTGTTGTTCCACCAGTACAAGTTGAAGAGGGTGTTTGAGATATATTGTAGAAGATCAATAAGTGTTCGAGACTCGATTATCTTCTACAGCAATCGACGATCCACGAGCCAAGCCCGAGGACCGCCGACCGCCGCAAACCAGCCGGAGCCCAACGTGCCCCACACGTGCTTATCGGAGCAGCCCCGCGACGCCCGACGCGCCACCGTCAGCAGCTCCACGCGTCTAGCTCGGCGTCGTGTTCCTCCCGACGAGTTCAACACGCAATTTGGTTCACCCGTTCGTGATCTCGACGTGTTCATGTGTTGTGTACGGCCATCCGGAAGATAAGCCAGATCGCCAAAAATTTAATGTCGTATGTTCTCTACACAAACCTTTAGATCCACTGTGCATAGGTTTATGTTTGCTATTGAATTCGTGATTTGTACATAACGAGATCCTCATAGATCCCAACAATTTGTTGTTCTTTAATTCGTGCACGTCGAGTTCGGTTGCATGCATTCTTTAGACGACGACCCTCATGCGCATCATTCTCACCCCCTTCAAGATTGTCCTTGTCCTCAAAGACAAAATACATAATTGAATACGCATAACTTATAGATTTTTCAAAGTCATGTCCTCCTCCGGTAACTCCTCCCACTAGATCAAGACTACCCAAATACTCAAACAACCGAGTCGGGCTTACAATAAGAGTACCTTTGGGATTCACCACCGGTAACTTTGTAAATGCCCCATGATGATCGTCTACACACCTTTTTAATTGGGACACATGGATAACCAGATGAATTTGAGACTCGGTCGTTAATTCAATTTGGTATGCTACCTCGTCCACGCATTCCATAACTTGATATGGACTATAAAAACGGTTGCTTAGCTTAAATAAATTCTTCTGAGAAACCGTTTGTTGACGATAAGGTCTTAGCTTCATGTAAACCCAAACCCCGGACTCAAACTGCTCCTCATGTCTCCTTTTCACGTAGCATTCTTTCACTTGGTTAATCGACCCATAGAGATTGATTTTAAGTTCTCGAATCATCAATCTCGCTCCATGAACTCTCGCTTCATGAACTCTCGGTCAACTTCAGCATTTGGAGACTTACCCAATGGATAACTAATCAATGTAGGTACTTCCCGACCATAAACCAACTCGAAATGAGTGAACTTAGTCAAAGCATGATAAGTCGTGCTATACCAAAATTCCGCCCGCGGCAAAAATTCTTCCCATATTCTCAAAAATTCACGGACATAACATCTGAGTATTGTTCAAAGATACGATTAGTTACCTCAGTTTGACCATCTGTTTGAGGGTGATATGTTGAACTCATGGCCAGTTCCGTTCCATGCATTTTGAAGAATTCCTTCCAAAGATTACTCATGATGATTTGATCCCGATGTGACACAATTGACTGTGGTACCCCATGCAACTTCACCACATACTGTAAAAATAATTTTGCTATTGACATAGCCATGTATGGACAAGTTAAGGGAATGAAATGTGCATACTTCGTAAGATGATCCACGACAACTACAACCTCGTTGAATCCATTAAATATCAGTAAACCTTCAATGAAGTCCTTCGTGATCTCCTCTCATATATGTTCATGCAATGGTAACGGTTGCAATAGCCCACCTGGTTTTCTAGAATCTGATTTAACCTGTTGGCAAACATCACACTTTGTTATAAACTCTCGAACCTCATTCTTTAACCCCGACCAATAAAAAATATTCGATGGTCGTGCCCACGCTTGATAAATTCCAGATTGTCTCCCAATATTAGACTCATGAAAATAATGAACAATTTCTAGTCTAAGTTGGCCGGTTTTTTGCATATACACTCGCCCTTTATATAATAGCAATCCAATGTAGACATCATAGTCTTGAGTCGCTTCATCTTTAGCTTCCATCATCCTACGAACATCATTACAAAAGAAATCCTGAGTGTTTGTCTCTCGTAATTGATCCCATATAGCCCAAGTTTATCCAGAAATGGCATAAAGTTCGGCCATATCGGTACGACGATACAACTCATCCGCTATCGAGTTTTATCAACCCAATGGATAGCGAATCTCAAAGTCGAATCCCATTATCTTTGACACGAACTTTTGTTGCTCCAGAGTTGAAATTCTTTGCTCCAATAAATGCTTAAGTTTTTGTTGATCTGTTATAATCTGAAAATGTTGTCCCAAAAAATAAAGCCTCCAAACTCGGACGGCTTCCACCACCACTAACAATTCCTTTACATAGACCGACCACCCCACTCGCATACTCCACAAAGCCTTGCTCATATAATCAATTAGTTAATCCTCTTGTTTAAGTACGGCTCCTATATCGATATCACTAGCATTCGTATGCACCTCAAATATCATGCCAAATTTAGGCATAGCCAATACCAAAGTTGTTTTCATGGATTCCTTCAGTTTGTCGAATGCCCTCGCTCTTAGATTTTCATTTGAATCCACCTTTCTTTGTCATTTCGATTAATGGTTTAGCAATTGATCTGAAGTCCTTTACAATTTTACAATAAAAACCGGTCAAGCCTAAAAATCCCTGTAGTTCCGTCAAATTCGTAAGCTTTGGCTACTCTTGCATCGCCTCAATTTTCTTAGGATCCACCTTGACCCCCTCAAAAGAAATAATATGGCCCAAGTACTCCACTGATTTTTTACCAAACGAACACTTCCAAGGTTTTATATGAAAATCATTCTCCCTCAAGACCTTCACGATCACTTTCAAGTGCACTAAATGTTCCTCTCAGTTCTTCAAATACACCAATATATCATCAAAGAACACTAACACAAACTTGCCCAAGAACTTTTGAAATATATAATTCATGGAAAACCGAAAAGTAGGCAGTGCATTGAATAAACTGAAAGCATTACTGAATATTCGTAGTGTCCTCAGTGAGTGTGAAATGTCGTCTTAGAAATGTCTTCTTTCACTACTCGAACTTGATGATATTCAGCTTGCAAATCCAATTTGCAGAAATAACAAGACCCCGTCAATTCATCGAACATGTGATCAATGCGAGGAATCAAAAAATGATCTTTAATTATAGCCACATTGAGTGTCTGGTAATCATTACAAAACCTTCATGTTCCATCTTTCTTGTTTGCAAGTAATACTAGTGAAAAAAAAGGACTCGTGTTATGCACGATCAAGCTAGACTCAAGCATCTCACGGACTTGCTTCTCAGTCTCGGTTTTCAGGGCATGAGCGTGTCAATACGGATGGACATGCACAACTTTTATTACATCCATCAAGGGAATGTGATGATCAAATGCTCATTTTGGTGGAAATTCATTAGGATCAGCCCTCACCTCGTCGAATTGTTGTAGCAGCTCATCTATCTCCCAGTGTTGTGAAGCATCTATTTTTATTTCTTCATGCTTATCCACTCTCATTGGAAAGATTTGGCTACCCTGCTTCCACAACTTCTTCAAAATTTTCAAACTCACCTCCTTAGTTACTTCGTTAGTCCCGACCTATTTGACCAAGCCATCATCCCGATGAAACTCCATCTTTCCAACCTTGTCATCCATTGTAATCAGACCCAATCCTTCCAAACACTAAACTCTCAAAACCACATCCAGACCTATCAAGGGTAATGCATACAATTCGGCCTTTAAGGTCGCCTCTTGTATTTTAATAGGCACATCCCAATAAACTTCGAACATCTTAATCATTCCCCATTTGCAACTCTTACTTCTAAAAGATCTACCTTTGTCATATGCAATATCAATTTATCAAACAATGAAGCACTAAAAAGTTATGGGGCGAACCGTTGTTAATTAACACTACTATACGTCGATCATGAGCCCATGTCGGCATCTTCATTGTAGTAGGCCCTTGAGTTCCCACCATTGCATGGACCGATATCTCGAGATCCTCTTGAAGTGAATAAGTTTCACCCGGGCTCCTTCAACTCGAACCGGCCTCCGTACCTGCAGAACCCAAGCCGGGGTGGCCCCGGCGTCGGGCCTCCGATGCCTAAGTCAGTGCCCAGATCAAGAGAGAGAATGTGTGTAGTAAATGAATAATGAGAGAGTGAGAATAAGAGATACCTTACCCCCTTTTTATAGGGGAAGTGTACCTTTTGGGCCCAAGTTGGGCTTGGCCCATATCGCGATGCTATCTGTACTTTGTTCGCACGTGGGCTTATCTTCCAATATGTATTCGTTTTATCCGATAAACCGGGTCTAGTATAATATCCTATATCATCTAGTCCCCCCACTCTGGTCGAGTAAGCATAACTCGATCCAAGAGTGAAATGTCTCTTCGAGCCGCTTCCGTTAACCTGCCACTGAGGTTGAATGTCTCTGGTCGACAACGTCCACGCCTCCGGGCTGGACGACCACAATATTTTCGGAACATCCCTTAGGGTGGGCAAGTGACAAGACCAAAGTCCCTCGTTTATGGAACACCCCTGATCCTGCGATAGGGGTGGGCGAGGGTCGCTCGTTTTTGGAACACCCCGCTCAAGGGGTGGGCGAGTGACAAGACCAAAGCCCTTCGTTTATGGAACACCCCGATCAAGGGGTGGGCGAAGGTCGCTTGTTTTCGGTACACTCTAAGGGCCATGTGGTCGACAACATCCACGCCTCCGGGCTAGACGACCACAATGTTTTCGGAACATCCCTTAGGGTGGGCAAGTGGCAAGACCAAAGTCCCTCGTTTATGGAACACCCATGATCCTGCGATAGGGGTAGGCGAGGGTCGCTCGTTTTCGGAACACCCCGTTCAAGGGGTGGGCGAGTGACAAGACCAAAGTCCTTCATTTATGGAACACCCCGATCAAGGGGTGGGCGAAGGTCGCTTGTTTTCGGTACACTCTAAGGGGTGTGCATGTGGTCGACAACGTCCACGCCTCCGGGCTGGACGACCACAATGTTTTCGGAACATCCCTTAGGGTGAGCAAGTGACAAGACCAAAGTCCCTCGCTTATGGAACACCACTGATCCTGCGATAGGGGTGGGCCAGGGTCGCTCGTTTTTTGAACACCCTGCTCAAGGGGTGGGCGAGTGACAAGACCAAAGCCCTTCGTTTATGGAACACTCGGATCCTATGATAGGGGTGGGCGAGGGTCGCTCGTCTTCGGAACACCCCGCTCAAGGGGTGGGCGAGTGACAAGACCAAAGTCCCTCGTACGGGTAACTCGAGCAGGTTAATAGATTCATTGGATTTGATTTTGTGGTACCGTGTTTCTAACCCCAATGATAGGTCGATCAAACTCGCTACGGATAGCTCGAGCAGGTTAATGTATTCAGTGGATTTGGTTTAGTGGTATTCTGTCTTTAACCACAATGGCAGGTCGATAATATGCATAACAGCTCGAGCAGGTTGATTACATTTCACTTGATTCAAGGTCATTTATGGATTCTGGTTTGGTTGTTTGCTGATTCTGGTTTGTCGAATTTGCTTATTTCGACCTCCTTGGCGGGTCAAGTATATTCATTTTGCTCGAGCAGGTCATTTATGGATTCTGGTTTGGTTGTTTGTTGATTTTGGTTTGTCGAATTTGCTTATTTCGACCTCCTTGGCGGGTAAAGTATATTCATTTTGCTCGAGCAGGTTGTTTATGGATTCTGGTTTGTCGAATTTGTTTATTTCGACCTCTTTGGCGGGTCGAGTATATTCATTTTGTTCGAGCAGGTTGATGGTTTTTGCTTGGTTTGGTCTTGTCGAATCTATTTTTCGACCTTGGTGGTAGGTCGAGGAGTTCATTCAGAGCAATCCACGAAATCAGGTTGTTTGCGTTTTGAGAGGATATACAACAGGCTTGAATTTTAAATTTTGAACTGAGGGGCGATAGGACGAGGGGGTATAAGAGAGCTCGAACATGGTGATCGAAACACAACATACGTAAATTCAAATTTTCAAATTCAAAATTTCAGGGAGTGGTCATTCAGTTTATGTTTTTCGACCACATCGGCGATTATCAGTGGTCTTTCGGTTTTTTGTTCTCGTTTTCAGTGGCATCGCGGCTTTTGCTTTTCGACCACATCCGTGGTCTCGATTCTCAGTTTTTGACCTTCGCGGTCTCGACTCTCGGTTTTCAACCTCCGCGGTCTCAACTCTCGATTTTCAACCAGAACTTATTTAACATATAACCTCAGTGGCAGGTTAACGGAAGCTGCTCGAAGAGACATTTCACTCTTGGATCGAGTTATGCTTACTCGACCAGAGTGGGGGGACTAGATGATATAGGATATTATACTAGACCACGTTTATCGGATAAAACGAATAGATATTGGAAGATATGCCCACATGCGGACAAAGTACAGATAGCATCGCGATATGGGCCAAGCCCAACTTGGGCCCAAAAGGTACACTTCCCCTATAAAAAGGGGGTAAGGTATTTCTTTCACTCACTCTCTCATTATTCATTTACTACACACATTCTCTCTCTTGATCTAGGCACTGACTTAGGCATCGGAGGCCCGACGCCGGGGCCACCCCGGCGTTGGGTTCTGCAGGTACGGAGGCCGGTTCGAGATGAAGGAGCTCGGGTGAAACTTATTCACTTCACCTCTAATCATTATTATTTTTTTATTCATCCTCCACTAAGTCATCGTCATCGGAACCAACATATTCAATTAAACAAGATCACCTTCTTTTGAACCGATGACCCGGCGTGAACTTCTCGTCACAACTGAAACACATGCCTTTCTTTCGCCGCTTCTGCATCTAGTCCCAAGGTAAGCGTTTAACCCCCGAAGGAATACGCTTTACATTTTATGTCGATGTAATGTCACTGGTCCTCTGCACATTACTGATAAAAGGTGTTGGTCGTCTCGTCTCCGGTCGATTGATCTTGCGCATTGCCATCAAATGATCGTCACGCATGCGGGCGGCCTCCATTGTTGCACGCATGATTCTCAGTTTGTCTAGACGCACCTCAGTTGTTAAATCAGGCATCAAACCTTCAATGAACGAGCCGACAAATGCTCCATTCGATCAATCATGAACTCGACTCGCGATTCGTTCCAACTCCTTTTGGTATTCTCGTAAAAAGCTTTATCATAATCATAATAATCTAAGGATCCAAACCTGGTAAGAAACTCATTTTCAATGTTCCTTTAACACCGACTTATTTTCCTTTCGGTAGATCCTTGATAATCATTTCCACCACACATTTGCTTCCCCGTCGAGGTTAGAGGCGGCATATCTAACCCTTTCAGATTTTTTTTATGTCATTGATCTCGAAATATTAAAAGGCATGATTCAACCACGATTCCATATCTATACCATTGAATGTAGGAAGGATCAACTTTGGCCTCTCACCGTGCTGCCTTTCCCCATGATTCGAACCCCTTGATTGAACATCGTGTCCATCGTAAATTCATTTTGATATTCGCATTCTCCTTCAGAATAAGTTGAACCTTTTGAGAATGAATCGTATCAGTTGCCTCTTCGTGCACGCCTTCCAATTTGGATGAAGCATCATTTGCTCGATTCTAGCCACCACCTGATTCGTTATCTTCTCGGCATTGATATATTTTTCTCTTCCAATTGCTCGAGCCTTTCTCGATTCGTCTTGGTGATACACGATTAGTATCACTCAATGAGATCACCAATATTGAGAATCGTGTATCAACTGTCGATTATTGTATCAAAATTCGCACCGACGGCCTTGATTTTGAAACGATTTTGTGTTAAAAAACGAGCGGTTTTGATATTATTAACTTGATAATCCCTAATCTGGTAAGTCCCTTAAATTACATACACACAAAACACAAGACACACTTCAAATATTCAAACAAATAACTAATCTCGCCATAGCCAACGTCCACTAAAATACGAGACCGTCGTGGCGCGACGGGGTGTCACAGAGTGACACCTTGGCCTGCCCCTAGTCTCTGTCGTCGTGAAGGTTTTCGCGGCGTGAGTTTTTCTGCTCCATCGCGGTGCACCGGAGTGCCGAGCTGCGACACCCTGGCATACTATCAGGCTTTTGTGACGACCTCGTGACCCTGCTCGCGGCGCGACACCCTGGCAACATGCCATTTGTTGTTATTTAATCCGTGCACATCGAGTCCAGTTGTAGGCATTCTTCGAACCACGAACTGTCATGCTCATGTTAGTACAACGCTTCATCCTGCTAAAATTGTGCAAATATGGTGCAAACTCATCATCATCCTCCGCTAAAATAGAGCATATATTTGCTGGTACTTTGACTTTTACATTGATATAAAATAAAACGTATCATAGAACTAAAAACAAACATGAGTTAACACTCAAGTATACAACAATTTATATTCACGCAAGTCTATATTTAGTTCAACAAAATAACTTCTTTATTAACTCAATAAATCACTTTTTGATCCCTGACGATTCTGACGATTCGGATCTGACCAATCCATAAAGATATATCATATAATTGGGATGACGAGAGGAAGGTAAAAACGACAAATTTATCTCTCAATTTTTTATTTTTTTATTTTTTCGAAGCGATAGAGTTTATACCCATATAAGCAAAAGAGGCCGAAGCCAATACAATGTATCACCAATACAATGAGCCACAATAGAAGAAGCATCTACTTCTTACATAAAATACAAAAGATAAAGATATTCTCTCCGCGAAGGCAAAAGCTAAGAACCCGAGAGTCCATCTCTATCTTCTCCCTGCTAAATTCTCAGGTGCAGTGGCTAATCTCTCAATTTTGCATATGTAGCATTTTTGTTTGTCAACTTTATGGGTAGCAATTTTTTGCCAGAGTAATTATATGTTACCTGGCAAAAATTACTAAAAAAAAAAAAATAGTCGATGGACAAAAATTGTAACTTCAAGCTAGTCCACTAAAATTGTTATGTGGAAAATGTTAATGAAATAGTTCCGCATTTTTTCGACAAGAGGAATAAGAGACCACGAGGCAGGCGGAGGGAAGAGCTAATTCCTATTGAGAGGATGGGGTGGGAAATATTTTTACATTGGGCATAGACATCCATACATTAAAGGAAGATGCAACATTTTTCTATTTCAATTCTATCAAACAAAATAAAACATCACCAACTCTCAAAGTTAATCTTTGTGCTCATTCTATTTCATAAAATCTGGAATACCAAGTTTAGAACTGCTTGAACACAGGTGCTACCAACATCTTTATCAGCCACAGCGCCGGATTCCACATGGGTCGACCTGCAAAAGTAAATAGAATAAACAGGTTTAAAAAGACGTTCTAATTTCAAATTGCAATCTGCACAGTAAGGGAAATCTCTTCTTGCTAGGCTACATTTATCACATTTTTTTCTTCCAATCCTGTACGAAGAGTAAGGCCTAGCCGTATTCGAGATATGGCAGTGTCAAGCAGCCTATTACGCTGCTTATTTTCGTTGAAAAACAAAATTTGATAATCCAAAGTTCACATACTTCTCCATTTAGTATCCCAAATTTCAACTTTATAAAATTTACGCCCCAAATTTCATAAATTAATCACATCCCAGTATTTTTGTTAGTTGATCGTATTTGGCCAACACTGAACTGAAGATGCAGTCAGTTGAATTTTTGCAGAAAGTAAAATTCTAGAAAACCTTTTTATGTCATATCCAACGTCGGCACTCTAAATGTCCAGGAATTGGCTGTGATTCAGGCAGGCAAGGCACGTAAAAACAATAAATTTTGTTAAAAGGAATCAAGGTAATAACCCAACCACACTCATGGTTCCATTTTGGTAATCCACAATAATGGATAACTTGTTGTATTATTTGATTTGAGTAACCGATATATTAGCTGATAACTAATAACTATTTGTGGATTGATTTTGTAAAATGACTGATAAAGATCGTACACACACAGACACACACACACACTTTTAGTAAGGCCTCACCTAATGAAAGTTCCAACCAAGCAAGATGCTTAAATGAATGGCTGAACCTACCCCGAGCATAGATATCATGAAAGTGGTCTGAACTAGCTAGCTCCAAGCATAATGCAAAGAGTTCCACCATATTTTTCCCCCATTAACGCCTTCACAATACCAGAAGAAGAGCAGAAGGTGCATTAAAGAATAGTTGACGAGCATCTCGAATTAACAAAAAAGAACAGAAATTCATATTTCTCAAAAGAAAAAAAGGAGTAAGGCAAGGGAGCAGATAGAACCTGCAAGTGAGGAAGTATGACATTGACGACTTGTAAAAATAATTCGGACTTCACAGCTAACCTGGGGGAGCAGAAAAACAGATCATTAATGAATAGTGGACATTAAAACAACATGGAGAGAACTTTCTAATAATCAGAAGCAACATGGTTCAGGAGTCGGATACAAAGTGCATAAATCTATTAAAGACAGTGGAACAAGCGCAATTAAAAGACGCCAGGAAGAACGGTTATGATAGCATACACTCATCATTTCACAGAATCTAGTCACAGTACCGTCTTCCATAAAATCCGACTATAATCTAAAATTACCTTTTCAGAAGGCATATACAAAGATAGATCTCCTCAACATCTGTTCTAATTTTCAGATTCACGTATTGCTTGAAAAGCTCACACAGCCAACTCATGGTATCATCAGATACGCTATTTGCCACCTCTACAGTTTGAACTAATCCAGACATCATATGTTGAAGTAGAGTAGACAAAACACCACCAGATACTGACCGATAAATCATTACAAAGCTATTCAACGTGGTACATTTGCTCCTTTCAAACATCTCAACCCACTTTGGAGGACTTCCGCTCCAAAGGTCACTTAACTCAGAAGCTGCACATTCAGTCTGTTTATCAATCACATAACTGGAAGAACCTTCTGCAGATTCTTGTTCTCTGTGCTGGGGAAGATGCTCGATGATGTCTTTTCTCAACTCATCGGGTAATTGTTTCAACACTGAGCAATCCACTTGACTTAGAGATGATGGCAATAGATTGTCTACAGAAAATGAAGGCATCGTAACATGAACTGTGGGTGCCTGCACACAAAGCTCCATTTCCTTCAAAATACAAGATACTATATAGTTAAGTAGCTGGTTAAAAATATAAGCGAATAATTACATCAAGTAAAGAAATCTAAGATTGTCAGTAAATGATCTTTACAGTTAAAATATACTATGAAATATTATTTGTTTTAAACTACAACCACTGCCCAACCTAGTAACCGAAGTAGAAGTTCAGTGGATACCTTATCAGCATCAATTGTTTTTGCTGGAGGATATTCTGTTTCCTCAACTGGTACACCTACATGCACCATACTTGCATGAACAACTTACAACGCACCAAAACAAAGATAACGAAAAATAAATTGCTGTGTGTGACCGTGTGTGTGTGTGTTGGGGAGGGGGAGGGATTTATGAGAAGCTATAATTTACTTGCCTTCCCTACTTTGTGATGTAGAGCAGGGTTTTCTTTTGACAGATCTGTTCTTAGCTTTGAAAATGTAACTTAATAATTCTCCACCATACATGTCATTCATCTCTGAAACCACTTCAGGAGGGAGAGACTCCAAAACGACTATATCAAGATCTTCAAGAGGAGGGAGGCTAGTTATCAGGGAACCACCAGCTTCAGAACTGGACAAACCAGATCCCATACCATCATAGGATCTTGTTGTGCTCGGCTGACCTGAAAGTTCACCAATATGTCTTGAAGCATCTAAGAACGAACAGCAACTGGGATGTATCCATAACACCACCAAACATGTTAAATTCAATTATGAAGTATCTTTCTTAAATACAGTAAATGTGTACGGCATTTTAGCAATGAGATAAAATATATGTTCAAACTTCATATAGCTCTTTTGCTTCAAAGATAAGTAATTCAAACTTATTTAGCCTGTGGAGCAATTTAGATAAGAGATTAAGAGATAAATTAAGTCCCAAGAAATGACAATGGAAAAGAGGCTGCCAATTACTCAATTCCAGGAAAAATAAATATAAAACCTATGCAGCTGCCAATTACTCAATTTCAGGAGAAAAGAATATAAAAGGACTGACAAGTTGCAGAATCAGTTGTTTACTGGAGCCAGTTGAAAGAAAGCATGCTTGAAGGAAAAGAAAACAAAAGGACCAAGATGGAACAGCAACTGAAAATTAGAAATAGAATGGTGACGAGGAAATTTAGGGCAAAAATAATAGGCTATTCTCAGGTTTAAGTTCCTTAGATATTGAATTAGGACAACAATCATAAATACTGGAAGGACAGTCGTGAAATGAAATCACATTATCATTTTTAATTCTTTATAGATTAAAATTAGAACAATAACAAAGCACAAATACATAAAGGACAATCACGAAATGAAATTGCAACCATGTAAAGTAATATTGCATTCATTATCTCCTTAATAAATGGAGACCAAGGCAATTTTGAAATCAAAAGAATCTCTACTATCAAACAGACTTCCCAGAAACCTATTAGATGAAAAGTGAAACAACCTTTCTGAAGTTATAAGACGACAAAGGTATCACCTAAAATTGCGTAAAGAATAAATCAGTTAAAGGTTAAAGCAACTAGCAAGACTATCACCTAGAAAAAAAAAAAAAAA
>CACSLK010027831.1:11881170-11898224 GCA_902706635.1 Striga hermonthica
ATACCCAAACAGCTGACTGGCCAATCTCTTAATCACATCAGCCTCATCTGTAGCCATAGGGATCTGTTATATGGATGCTCTTAGCTAATATAATGGTATCCAACGATTTCCATAAATCCACAATATTGGATAAAGTTGGCAATGAGTTCTACATTACCGTAATTGAATGACTTAGATTCTCACAGTTTCCGCAGCCCATGTACTTTATTGGCTCTCCTGCATCACTTTTTTTCTTCTTTACCTAAAATAAAGATTAGGCGGTAATTTACAACATCTGAAGATATGATCTGACGATTGATTATTTTCAACTTTTGTTCAATATAGAAAAGCATGAACTGTGTTCAAGAAAAAAAAATGAAAAAAAAAAAATTTAAAAATGAATCCTGCACGGCGAAAAGCGAGCAACACCTTGAGTGTAAAAGCCCGCCCTTGCACTCCACACCCCCGCAACCGAAGTGCAACCTCCTTGCATAAGTTCTCAAGGAAATGCTTAGTCTGAGACCAGAATAAGAGTTACCAATAGAAAGTTGCAGACATCCACAAATGTACAGATTTACAAAGGTACACTAACATCATTTAGATTCCTGAACCTCACACCCCAGTTAACTTCAGCACCAACGGACTTGCTTTCCTGCAAAAAATAGCAAAGCTTCAACTTCGAAATACAATAAGAGCAAGAATGTGGCGAAACCATTTTGGCTGGATGCGAACTTGCATACGACATTGTCGGACTACCTACATGGGTTTGTCGGTTCCTCAAATAATTTCTAATGTGAAGTGAAAAGAAAATGACAGGAATTAGGTTGAAGTAGCCTTACAATTCAAAGATACCCCTTTGCCTAAAACGAAGAATGTCAAGTCTGGAAAACTTTGTCAAACTCTTCAATGGACAATAGTACATAATGGATTGATACAACGGCTAAACCACGTAGAAAGAACGATGTAATATGAAATTCGCAAAATCGCATCTTTTATGATCAATTGCAATCATGGCATAGACCTAACTAAACATAATGATAAATTCTGTTATTTTATATCGTGTAAATATAGAATAGAGTATATTAGGAGAGGTTCTACATTTTTACTATAATTACGGGATTATATTTGGTGAATTAGATTACGATGATTATTCCATTAGTTGTATACACAAATAAGGCTCCTTGTACCATTGAGATTATTGAGATGAAAACAGAATTCATTTTCATTGTTGCATTGAAGTGGACTACCATTTTATTAGAGACAAAATCAAAGAAGCTACAGAATAAGTTAAATCAGAAGACCAACTAGGAGATATATTCACGAAGGCCGTAAATGGCGTAAGACTTGGTAATATTTGTAACAAACTGGGCAAAATCAATGTATATGCTCCAGCTTGAGGGGGTGTGTTAGTGTATGTTGTGTAATAAATAGAATAGAGTCTATTAGGAAAGGTTATATAAGTTTACTATAATGACGGGATTAGATTTGGATTTTATTAGGATGATTATTCCCTTAGTTGTATGTATAAATAAGGCTCCTTGTATCATTGAGATTATTGAGATGAATACAGAATTCAATTTCACAACAGATTCAAATAGGACAAATATGACATCACAACCTATGTTCATACCTTATACACCGAATAATAGACAAAAAAGCAAAATAACAAACAACATAAACAAAACTATGCAGGAGACCAAATCTACCTTGATCAACTTTGAAACTTAACACCCGTATCACAAACTTACTTAATAAGCAAAAGCAAGTACAGTACTAACTCCTACAGCACCTGAATCACTCCAACAAGTCTATTGTCAACCCCTCTGCTATATTTCCACAGCATCTCTCCAGTTTTCATCCCAAAATCCTTCTGAAGAGACTCCTGGAAACATCAAAATACCGCAAGTCAAATGAAAATCTTTTATTAGTTTATTTAAAATTATACTCAATTGTTTCACCAATTACCAATAATATGTGACACATTCAACCTCAAAACAGAAAGATTATTAAGGTAGCCAAAAAGATTATTAGAGGTAACAAGTTGTATAAAAATAAACATGTTTCTACTGTAGAGCCAAATACTTCCTTAGTAGCTTCAACCTCAAAACAGAATAAATATAGCACCACCTTTTAAAGAAACCACAAAATACTTCCATCCCCCACATTGATAAGGACAAGATAGGGAAATGTTTAATTATTTTAGTAAAAATACTAGGTCTGGCTACTTAACAACAGATGAATAGATAAGATACGATCAATCTCAAAAGCGATAACCATGACATGGAAGAGACCCCAAACAATATTAACCAAAGAAATTTCTATCCTTTCAGGACAAATGATAACCTTGCTGATTAGACGCAACTGGCCGCAGGTTTTAATCTGTTTCTGCTTCAGTTTTCCTTCTAAAACATGCCCAATGCCTGGAAGTGCCTTTACTGGAAGTGATTGTAAATAATTGTCAACCTGAAATATCGAGAAGCCAAGGCAATCACAGGATCACTCAATACTCAAATACGAAAAAAATTGTCCATCCTGAAAGTTATACTAATCTAGAAATCCACTGGGAAAATGCTATTTAAAAATCGTGAAGAGCACTTTATAGTTCAGCAACATGCAAATATAGCTGATACTGAAAACCGGACATGCTAATCATATACCTCCTCAAAAGGAATGTAACACTGTCCATTTGGTTTGGCAGTTTTTGTAGCAAGACGCGCCATAAGCATGTTTCCTGCTATTCCAGCACTTGCTGTACATCCTGTAGTCTCAAAAATCTCCTTTCTGATTGCCGAGGCTAAAAGCTGAGGATCTCCCACTTCAGATTCAGACACATCTAAAAAAGCTTCATCACAGCTGACAGCCTGCAGTGAAACTTTTGTTTTAAAATCAAAAGGTGACCAAAATCTGATTTTTAACTGCATTAAGAAGCAAGACCTGAACTTTGTTGCAGTGTTTGTGCAAAATGTCATAAAATTGATCCGCCACCTGCAATTGGAGAGATCAGGTTGTACAGACAACCAGCATTGTAATTTGGCAGGATGAAGAAAAGGGATGATCATATGCTAACCAAAGCATTATCTAAACAGAAAATGAATATTTACCAGTTCATAAGCTCCAAAGTCATATGGAACTATGACAAGCTGAGGGCATCGATCCTTAGCATCTTTCACAAACATTCCTGCCTTCACTCCTGAAAGCATGCAAGGTATCAGAAACAGCTGATATAAAACGATATAAACACAACTACGAGAGACGAGCTAAAACCATGATCCCTAGCAGGGTAATTGGCAGATGAAATTTCGGCGGTGCCACGAGGATTATCCGAATGGCAAACAGCAACAGGTTTATCCAGCAACTCAGGGTGGTTCCTAGTAACCACCGAAACAAAAAAGCAATCCTGGCACCATTTCCATCAACTTTATTTGGTTATTCAAAAGATACGGACAATTGACACACAGCAAAATTGGTGAAAACCAACAAGATTAAGAGACGTCTACCATTGTATATGAATGTTTTTGTCAGGGTGGGAGAACACATAAGAACAGCTATATCACGAGAACAAGTGAGACAAACAGAGTGAGAGAGAGAGAGAGAGAGAGAAAGAGAGAGAGAGAGAGAGGTTTTTTGGGAGAAAGAGACATACAAACTATTTAATAATGAGCGAGAAAATATGATAATAGATGCAAAAGCATAAATGTACCATATCTATGTGTATTGTGGCATTCTTCTCGTTCGCTGCTGCAGTACTAAGGCTGGAACTTTTTTGCCTAAAGCAATCGGACAAGCTGTTGAAACGCTTACGATATCGGTTTCTCCATGTACCTATAAAGTGCAGCCTAGAACTCTGGAAGAGTTTAAACATAATTAGGACAGAGGGGGTTACTTGGATAGAATGCTCAATAGAAAGGACAGACAGCTCCAAAATAGATGTTCAAAGAGTAACACCGAGAAACAAGCACACACCATTTGTTTATCAGACAAATGAGAACAGAAGCACTACAATCTATATAGCAAAAAGATAATAGAGTGCATAGCACCAGATGAAAATACGAATGCCAACACACAATGTGCCAAATTTACCGTGGGCACCAAACATGCAATTCTACCTAAAAGATAATATAATATAGAGAAATGAGAACAGAAGCACTACAATCTATATAGCAAAAATTTCTAAGCTCGTAGAAATATTATGGACTGATGCGACCCGCATGCAATGGAACCATAGAAAAATAACAATATTTCTCAATGCGGATTCTGGAATGTGATTGAAACCAAGGTACCATACATGCATTCCAATAAAGGAAGCAGACGCAGGATCTTTAAAAATGTGAAAGAACGAAAACCACATCTGAGAAATTATGACCAATAATTTCCAAGTTCTCACCTTGAAATAATTTTCAACAAAATTGGGATCTGCAAGAGTCGAATGCCTCTCATTACGCGGCAAAATGGTCCCCGAGCTTGAAGCATCGCTGACATCGTGTTTATCCAGGTTATTACTGTTAAGTGAAACAGAAGCCTGAGATGTGCTCGATTTTAGCTTCAAATCAGAATTCTGTTCATGGAAAAGCAAATGACCAGTCAATTCAACCCCTTTCACTTCAATGGAACTTTCTACACTACAAGCTGGCTCTTCAGAGTTAAGTCCTAGATTGCACCTGTCTGCTGCCTCTAAAGATGCAGAATTTTCAGATAGCCCAGCTGCCAATGACTGATTCTCATTTTCATGCACTGCTGCAAGGTCAACAAGCTGACCTGCAGCCTCAGATGCCCCACTGGTTTCTGGAGTAAAAAAAGCAGATAATTTTGACTGGTTATTATTTTCAGCGACTAGCTGATCGAGCTGATAAGGAATCCCTGCCAAATGAAAAAGACCAAATGCAGCATAAGCTTTTTGTTTTTTCAATTTCATCTCCAAATGTTTTGTCTACAATACAGAGCAAATCAGTTGACCTGTGGAAGGCCAATACATGATGTGTTACGTGTTATTTCCTTGCACAAAAATAAACTACAAAGATGAGTTCAAATAAACGCTTACAATTAAGAAGTTTATTAGCAGCTACAGAGTCCAGCACCCACGAGGGTTTAACTACTGGAAGGCCACCACTGAATGACCTACAAAAACGAAAGCAAACAATTGTAAGCCAAACAAAAAAACCATAAACCTAAACCTAACTAATGAGGAAAGCTCTTCATAATTGTAAAAGCCAACCTCAAGTTCTTGATTTTACTGTCAGGGAGATTACTGCATATTATGTGAGTGACACATTTCCTTGAAAAGTAATTTTCAAACCTTCCACCATACTTCAACATGTATCCTCGAAGCTCCTGAAAAGAGATTTATGTCAAACAGTATTTGAAGGCACTATGCCATGTGAAAGTAACTACACGAGCATGTAGTCTGTAAGGGCATCCACCATGGTCCAAACACTGTATGTCATGGTTTATATGGTTCTTAGAAAAATGGAATGTAACTGTGAGTTTCTTATAAAATAACTATGGAAAGAGAAGAAAAATACAAACAAAGTATCAACATGTTTCAGATAGCATACATTATTTGCATTTCATAAATTGGACAGGATTTGCTTTAACTAAACTAAAAAAAATCAATGTATATTTGACGCCATAATGAGAATCTTAAATAATCGGAATCAATCAGAATTAACCTGACTTGAAGGAACGGTATATCCATCAACAAAGATTGAAACTTCATTAAATATAGATATCTCAGAACTGGGTGCACTATGAGAAGAGCTTGAAGCAGCAGCATTGAATTGTTCATGGAGTTTCTGGTTCTTCACAACCATGTAACTAAGCCAAGCAGCCAAAAGAATATCAAAAAGGAGAACAAGGAACTAGCTCTATATGATATAAATAAACACCAAACATATAAGAAGAATGGATCGGAAAAGCATAAAACTTTAACAATCAATATACGAGTGCATTTAGAAAACATATAAAAATTATTTCAAAAAGAACTAATCATCCTTGCTACCAAAAATCTGAAGTATGGAGTGAACAAAATTTTCTCACTGCCATTTGCACCACTAAAGAAATGCATTAACTCAGTAGCATAATGCTGAATCAATACTTAAGAATCAGATATAATCCGAGAAACATAAACCAGACATGAATAAAATACAATTAGATTTTCAAAGAAGAAAATAATCTACAGATGAAGGAGAAAAAACCATACACCAACCAGAACAGAGAAAGTTGAATTGCTTGAGGTAAGAGAACGTCCAAGAAACATCGAAATAGGAATGCATGGAATTGTTCTATACGACATCAAGCGGTCACAAACAAGACCGAAAACTGATTGCAGCCATCGAAATAGTGGTAACAATCCATATCCAAATGGTGCAAAAGAAAACCAATAATTACTTCATTCCAAGATAAAAAAATTGCTTAAGAACACTCAAGACACACTATTATGAGGTATCGACTTCCGAATATCATCACCCAGACATAGATTACACAACATACAATGCAAAACCAACAACGAGAACTCCGAGGCTCGATAAAGGAAAAGTATAACATCTTCATATTGATGCAGTTTATATCAGGTTTTCAAGAAAAGAACATCAAAAACCTGCCAAAATCGGAGAACGGTGAATTGCGGAAGGCGGAGCGGGAGGAGGAACGCGAATTCGCGCCCCAAGCCATGCCCAGGGTCTTCTGAGCCGTCGTCTTCTTCTTATTCGAACCTCTACCATCACTGCTGCTATTACTGGAAGGAGATGGGTTTGAGGATATCGATTTGAAACTCCTCTTCGACTTAGAACCCGAATCCAAACTCATAATCACTATTTCGAAATCACTATACAAATAAAGAGTAAAGATTAACAGAGATCTTCGCGGGTGAACTAGGGAAAGGATGAAAGGTTTGCAAGAAACTTGGACTCTACCAATTTAAAATGAAATGAAGCATACGGCGGCACGGCGCGCACAAATTAGAAGCGCTATCCGAAATTTGTCCTCGGAAACTAAAGTCGTATCATTTTATTGCAGAACCGCCACGTTTTCTTCTATTTATATTTCCTGTTTTTTTTTCTTTTATCCCTTTTTCCTTTTCTACTAGTATAGAGCCCGTGCGATGCACGGGATGCACAATTTTAAGGTCATTTATCCATTCTTATAATTATATAAATGAATAAAAAAAATGTACATATATATATAGTACGTGACCTGTAATAGGCCAAAATGTGAACACGGGTGATGCACGGGGTGCACAATTTTAAGGTCATTTATTAGTACAGAGCCCGTGCGATGCACGGGGTGCACAATTTTCTAGTATGTGTAATAAAAATACATACCGTATGCACGGGACAGAAGCACTAAATGAGTCATTTCCACAGAGCTTGCCCGTTAGTAGCTCTTGAACACGGGTGCACAATTTGTGGTACGTACCATAAAATCATAACAGATTTCCATACAATTAGATAATAAATTTGATAATAAATAAACCCTTTTTATTTTAGTAAAGATTTTACGTACTTCGTTTTTTTACTTATCGGATGTTATGGGATTTTTTTTGTTAAACGGATTTTATGTAATATAATACAAATACAATTAGAGGATTGAACAAAATCAGAACAGATTTTCATACAATTAGATAATAAAAAGGAATTAGATCAGGAAAAGAATGAATTAGATAAGAAAAAAGAAGGAATTAGATAAGGAATTTTGAATATGACTTTTTTTTATAGATAGACTTTACGTACAAATTTTAACTTCACTGATTTTATGGGATTTATTTTGACAAAATTGATGTTAATATGGAATAAGACAAATAAATAAAGTCTTTTTATTTTAGTAAAGATTTTACGTCTTTTTTTTTTTACTTGTCATATGTTATGAGATTTTTTTTCTTAAACTGATTTTATGGGATATAAAACAAATAAATAAAATAATTAAATAAAATTATGGATAGAAATAACAATGCATTAATTACGTTGACTTTTCAATTTAGTAAATTTGGTAAATATGATACCTTATATAATAAGTATAGATACAAATAAATAACATGCCAAAATTTTAAAGAATAATTAATGTATTTTAATTTATTATCTAGCCATCAGTAATATCATTTAATGATGTGATCATTATCTCTTAAATGATAAATAAAATATTAATTTAAAAAAATCTTTGTTTTTTATATATTCAAATAAAAATTAAAAAATACTATCGACAAATATGAATTATAATATATATCAGTAAAATCATTGCAGAAGTTAATAAAATTATTTAAGGAAAGAATTTTTTGATCATATTTGAATAGGAAATGATATATGCAAACAATTAATGCATATAGTAAAAAATTTTTAAATAAAGTATGCATTAAATGTGAGTTGACTTTTTTTGCTACTATTTTTGGTAAATAGTATGGCTTTTAATATAAGTATAGATTTATACTATTTTAACGCGTGCATTTGCACAGAAAGCTACAATAGAGGAGACAGTAATAGAAATACAGAAAAAAAATAAAAATTATAACTTAATGATTGTGAAAAAAAATGATTTAAAACAAGTGAATCTAAATATTATTAAACACTTCATTATATACAACATTCGTGATTTTCCTATCGTCAAATTCTTATCACCAGACATCATTATCTTCAAACCCCTACGACTCGTGATTCTATACATACAATTGTCTATGACTTAATACATGGCTCTTCTGTAGTAAGCCGTCGTGCGACCGAGATTGACTTTGACTCTTATTGATTGACAAAGCATATGAAACCATGAGAGGAAACTGTGTACGCTGAAACTTGAACGGTAAACTCAAACCATATGGTATGATTGAACCTAGAAATAAGAACTTTATCGCCAACTCTGGCACCCGTTAAAATTTTACATTCGAGAACATGATTGTTGAGCTTACTAATAATCAAATGTGTACCGTTGCACATCTCGATGGAATGATCAATGTTTCTTAGCAGCATCACTAGAGTGTCGACCTTCAAGTTCAATATATATATAAAATAAGAATAAGGTTAAATCAGTTTTGGTAAGAATTTTTTGCCAAAATAATTAATGACCTTGCAAAAAAAGAATTATCACACACGTTTTAAATGCAAAACAAATAAACAAAAAAAAAAAAGCATTAATAGTATGCGAGGGGAGTAGCCATGAAAAAAGGGATTCAACTTGCACTTGGTTTTGCCAAAATTTCTTTTTAAGGTAAACCATTATTTTTATGGTAACACATTATTGTGGTAAAAAAAATCCTTCAAATATAAAAAAATCTCATTTAATTTGTGTATTCCGTTTTTTATTTATAAAAACTTATTTACACAAATTCATTGTTAATAAAAATATTTTTTTTCTTAAATAAATATGATCTACACTTCTTTATATTCATACAAATAAATCTATTTTTTATATTTATTTTATTTTACTCCCATAACAAGTCGTTTTCTATGAACATTTATCATTTTCAACTACAAAACATATAAACTAAATTAGATTTTTCAACGATCCTTTATTTTTGTTGTATCACGATTTTCGTTGGTGAAACATCTTTTATGCTTAAACTCAGCGGGTGGTCCCGCCTGACCTGGGGTCGCTCAAGTTGGGCTTGGTTAAACATCTTTTAGATATATACAAATCAAATTTAGTATTTTATCGTTCTTTCGTAATAAAATTTGATTCACACACGATTGTCCATATTAGTTGTTTTGGACTACAAATGAAAACCCTACAATAAAAAAGATAAACACGAAAGGCAATCATTATGGAAATATGATGTACAAGCGTTTATATTTATAAATAAATCTCTTCTTTAAACGTGACATTTTTTTAAATATTGCTATACCATAGATATAATCTAAGTCTCTTTTTAAACGTAAGGCATTTTATATTTATTCCGAAAATTAGAATCGAAATTAGGCGTAATATGAGACTAAGAGAATAAAATAAATAAACACAAAATTCACTATCATGGTAACATTTTTTTTGTAATGAGAATGTTATAATAAAAAGGATAAATACAAAACACAATCTTTATAGAAATTTGATTTACAAGTCTTTATATTCATATAAATAATCTCTTATTTGAATGTAAGAATCTTTTTTATTTTACATATTGTTATGCAATAGATACAATCTGAGTCGATTGTAGAAATTGACTAGCCCTTTCACGAGTCAACACTTGAATTTTCGTCCCCGGTGGAGTGACTGGCATCCCCTCATCCTAACGCGCACCTGATGGCGCATGATCTCTAGACGGTGGCGATCCCAGCATAGAAGTCACAGGTTCGTGGATGGGCACCCCCAGAGGTCTCATGTTAGTCCCACTAAACTCCTCGCTTAAATTCCTTTGCACACGTTTTCTCTCCGCCATGTCAGGCGATCAAAAATTGGTAAAGAGATCTTAGTTCCTATAAAAGCTCCTCACAGACGGCACCAAATGATGTGTCACTACGTGGATCTAGGTAGAATCGGTTGAGAAGAGCTTTGATCTACCTGAACCACCGCGCGTAGACCTACACAAACTCAATACTGGAGGGAATTCTGGCGTAGAGCCTTTGATGCTTAAGTCAGCAAAATGAAGAAGATGGTGATACTCTGCAATCTTATAGCGGTATATAATGTATGAAAAATGGAAAGTTAGGGTTTGGTGATACTTCATTCTATTTTTATAGAGAAATACCTACCCAAAATATTTTGCCCGACTGCCCACGGGCAGTCTACCCAGATGCTCGAACATAATGCATATCTATATCCTAATCACCTCCTAGTCACCTTTAGATTCCATCTTATCCCCTTAAGATTCTTCTTTTCTTCTTCGTGATTCCTACTGGTTTATGTCCTCATCATTTTTCAGGTCGTCCATTGTATATTTGATAATCGAGGTTGAGTTACATCAGGTACTTGGCTATTCAAGTCGCCTAGGGATTTGGTCGTATTTATTCCGTAAGGTCGCTAGCTCTTAGGTCACCTTAGACTGAGGTCATTCTGATGTCCCAAGTTCGTGGTCTTTAGGTCGTTGTTGATAGGTTATCTACCACTCTGGTCGAGCTCTATATACTTAGAATACTTCTGGTCCATATATATGCATATAATTACTATATCAAAAAATTAATAAAGTAATTTATGGTATAAAGTGGGTGAAATTTTTTTTGTACGAAATTTATTTGGGATAGTAAATTTTTGGTATGAAGTGTCGAATTTTTTTTATATATATAAAATTTTATTGGAATACTTTTGTTTTGGTATAATTTGGTCTCCACTTGATTCCTTTTCTATTTTACTTTTAAATTTGTCAACCCCTGTTTATTAACTTTATATTTTTTCACTCTCCAATATCATTGCATTACACATTTTGGAGATACCATTATTTATAAATATTTGTACCCATATGTTGATTGAAATTAGTCTATCTTTCTAAAAAAATTGGCCAATATTGGTTTATGCATAGCTTTCCTGAAGATGGTCTATTTTGATTTTACTAATCAAAACGTTCAACAATTAATTGAAAATTAGTAATTTATATTTTTATAATAAATCATTATTGATTTTCAGTTTGAAAAATCGGATTTTAAAAGGAGTCCATTTTGCGCCAGCTTGCTTTCCGTTTGAAGTGCCAGTTTCACTGGACCTGACCATCTACATTATCGAAACTAAAGCATACAATACCAAGAGAAATGGTACCGAAGAAAAAAAAAAAGAAGCATCACCGTTCAATTGAAAGAATCTATTATTTACACGGACGTACGACCAATCAGAAAAGTTCCAACAGTGAAGTTTTGAAATTGGTTAATAATTGAATGTGAATTAGGTGCATACAATCGATAGGGGAAAATAGAAACTATAAGAAAGGAATGTAATCAGCGCTCGTCGTAGTTTTTTCTTTTCCAGCAATGTCACTGATACTGTTGGTGCTCTCGCTCTGAGCTTCACTCCTCTTTGTCGGGTCTTGAGTTGCTTCCAATGCTGGGCTTATGGTCGGACGAAGATGGTGTGGTTGAGTATTCATTTTTTAGCCAACTACTTGGCGAATTTACGGTGGAAGGTACCAGCTATACAAAGTTCTCTCTCTCTCTCTCTCTCTCTCTCTCTCTCTCTCTCTCTCTCTCTCTCTCTCTCTCTCTATGTTGAGTTTGTTAGTGTGTATACTTAAAACTTGACTTTTTGTGTAATAAACACTATCTTTCTGTTGCATGAGACTCATGTTTACTTAAATTGTCTTATGTTCTGATGTTGACGTTTGGATATTGTGGTTCATCAGGGATGGACAAAAGATTTTGTATTGGTTACTTATAAAACATAAATAATAAAGTTCACAACCTATATGGAAATGAACGACTGATTGTGAACGGTTGATGTGTCAACTGTATAGTCTGTCTTGACTGATTGGTTGTACTAGTACACTGTGTGTATTAAACGAAACCCACAGAGGATAAGTTTTTTTTCTACTTATCGGCACACAAAATACCTCGATTAGTTACTACGTACTCTTAACTCAAAAGATATAAACAAACACATGCATATAGTAGCTACTACTCCGACTCACTAAAAAGTGAGCTCATTTTGCTGAGACAACAGACTGATGTGTTTTAAGCAGTGATGTTGTGTGTATGGTGTGTTGTTCAAATATTTATGGTCACAGTGTGCGTTAGTTTGATGATGTCCCCGAAATGAGCTCAAGAATGATTATTATATTTAACTGTGCAGGTGAATTAAGTTTTGACATAGTAATAAAGAATCGGACGGTACTAGCTTCAGCACAAGAAGTCAATTAATTATATTATCAATAATTAATTAATTGATAGACATTATATTATGTTTTTAAAAATGGGAAATAAATAAAGTAATTTTACCGGAGCCTCAAACGTAATTTGATAATCAAATGGGGAGATCATCGATATCTCTTTAGTGGATTGATATTGATATGACAACGTTATTTTGGGAAAAGGGAGCTCGACCCCAATTGATAGGCTCTGAGGTGCAACAACATGTTTGAGAATGCGAGCGAGGTGGGGGCTAGCTCGACATGAGCCTTTCGACGGCATACCAGAGATTGGTAAGCTCTCTCTTCAAAGGTCACAGTGCGTTTAGGACAGAGTGCACTTTTCTTTAGTGAAGGCCAGCTTAGCTTGAGGACTACGTCGTCTTATCCATAGACAACTTGGGAGATGTCGTGGTCAGCAAGAGAATCATTTCTATGAAGGGGCTGGAAGTCCTTCATCAAGAAGGAGTCTATGCATTCAAGGACTTTTAGTATAGGTAGAATTCTCATTTTACCAGGAGTCTGGGTCAACACGTAACTCCGCCTATAAAAGGTACACATGTTATCATTTTAAACAAGAGACATACACGTGCAAATTTACTTTCTCGACATATTATCAATGAATGTTGGGCTGACTTGAGTGTCATAGTGTTTTCCATCGGGACCCCTCATGGCGTTTTGCTGGTCAGAAGAGACTTCAAGGCAGTTCAAACCAAGGAAGGGCGGTCCAAATCCGGTCGAGGCTTAATTTGCGCAACAGATATATTATTCAACTATGAGCATAATGGGTTTGGCCCACAATTAGACCCATACTTGAGAAGCTCATATTTGGCACCTCTTGAGGCTCCCTATTGTAGCATATAAATACAATTTTCTTCAAGTTTTAACACACCACACGCATAACACAAGTGAGTTCCCTATCGAGAGAGCTTTGTTCCGTCACCCACCAAGATGAGCAAAGTCGTGTAAGGTAATACAACAGAAGTCCTGAGATCACCCAAGGCAACCCCGAGACGTCTGCCGTACTCGTGCGCTATTGTCGAGCAGCGAGCCATGCTCATCGATCCTCAGCCCGACTCATGCATGCACAGAGCAGTCAGCATTGCAACGCACATGCACGCATCGCAACGCCCATCCAACATTCGTTCGCGAGCACGTACGCGCACGATGCTTGCAAGACGTACGCAACACACAGAGAAGCACACAGCGATCGCAACCCCACGCATGCGATGCACCACCCAGAGGAGCGATCCCTGACGAGAAAAAGTCAATCCTGACAATTGTTCGAGCCATTAGACGTACGCGATTGAGGAAGTGAGAAGACCTCTCAGAATCGTTCGTCCGGCCCATTAGGCCGCGTAAATCTGTACAGAGCCTGCAAAGTTTTAAATCATAAGTGTTCGATCTTAACTCTAGTCCGCTTCACTTTAGGCTTATTTACGTAGGCCTGATCTGGGACTTGCACAATTCGACGCTCCTAATAGAACCCCAACAGGTGGTATCAGAGCACTTGTTTTAACTCGCTATATGCAAAGTTCGAATCTTTGAGGCTTTATGTGAATTGTATGCATAAATTATGTTCAAGGCGCGGCATGCATATATATATATATATATTCATATAGGTATATATATATATTAAATTATTGTGCATAACTTGGTTTTACACGTAACTAGATAATCCACTGTTATGGCTTTGAATGTACGATTTAATTTTGTGAATGTTTTAAAGCCTCCAGTTTGTCGAGAAATTTATGGGTTATGATTGCTTGTAATAAATTTATTTGCACGGTGAGACACCGTATAGATTTATTATTTTCTAGACGAGAATGTAAACCTATACGTGGATCTAGGATTCATGTAATTTATTTTGCAAATTATTTGTTGTTTGCAGACGAGCTCAGACAACCACAAAGACTAGCGGACCTCGATAACCACAACCGAGACCCGACGATTTCACGACCTTAGCCGCACACGGGACGCAGTCAACAGGTGTCGCGGTGGCTCGTAGGCGCTTGAACGAGCACATGCCGCAGTCGACTCGCGACCTTGCTGGGTGACGGGCGCCGAAGGCCTTCAGCGACGGGGGTCGAGTAGCGCACACGGGCGATGCAGGCAGTGTAGGAGTATCTCGCGAGGCGTTGGGCCGCGGAAAATCGAGGTGTACAAGTGCTTCTACCTTGGCATCCCCAAGCGCAGGTATGCTAGCCCAAGTAGCGCGCAACGTCACACGAGAAGGCCGCGGACGTCCGGTGATGCGCAGGCACTCACAGCGCGCCCTGGAGACCCTGAAGGTCTTGCACGACATAGTCGCGAGCATGTAGCGACACGCAGGGTGCGCCACAGTAGGTCTCGGCTATGCACTCTGCACAACCAACCGACGACCCACGCAATGACCCAATGAGTGTGCAGTGAGCCCAGCGACAACGACAGCTTTTGCAGTGACTCTGAGAAGGGGCTAACTTGGAGAATAAGTTTGCTGCATTTTGAGTTATTGGCAAAGAAGGAATATATGTCCTGACTGGAAAGAGATTGATTATTCTCTAATTGGCTAAGAATCCTAAGAGCATCTCCAATGCTCTAATGTTTTTGTAGAATGATTTTTTACAAATGTCAATAAATTAAATGGATTGTGAACCATATAGAAAAAATGTTAGTTTTCAACTATGAAATTAAAAAATTACCTCCAATGCACAATGTAGTCTAACTACATTTCTATTTATTTACCAAATGTAAAAGTTTATAATATATAACAAGAAAATTAATTAAATAATTAAATTGTTTGGAATTGGTAAGAATTATTCTCTCTCTTCTCATCATTAGCTAGCCAGAATGTAGATGAACCACATTCATCTATACATTGCAGACATTAATTATGTCCACATCATCAGAACATTTGTGTTCACATTTTACGTTAGAGGATGAAAAGTTGTAATACTGCTAAATGTGTTAATGTGGAATGTAATTTCCGCAACATTTGAGCATTGGAGATGCTCTAAATTGTCATAATAGTGGATATCTTATTTTCATGTTCTATTATATGCTATTAATTGTTTAGATATGTTTGTGAATTAATTAACACTGTCAAAATTGCATGGGAATTGACTATAAAAACGAAAAGCCAATTAATTAATTAAATAGCTAAGGTGACATGTGAATTAATTTGTGCTTGCGTATTAAAAATCCCCTATTTAAAATACTAAGTGGGAGAAGAAAATTTTAAAGTACGATAATTTTAATTATTAAGGTCTCTATTTTTGGTTTGTAAGTGAGTAATTTTTTGGATATGTGGACCCCGCCTAACCTAGGACATTACTGAAAATTAATAATAGGATCACAAGGACGAACTTCAATTATGGTGATTGTAGGAAGTTATGTTTAGAGCTTAGGACCTCGTCTAACCAAAGACTATAATCTTTCATTACTCTACAATTTATTTACTTATTAATTTTCCATTATTCTTATATTTTATGTATTTGATTTATCTTACAATTAATTATTTGGCAAAGTTGTTCCACTAAATTTATAAAAAAGAATAAAAATAATGTACAAAAATAGTATTTTTTTTGTCGAATAATATTTCGAACTAGTAGCAGACCAACTAACATCGTAAAAATATTTATTTTTATAAAATAATATGTAAAATTAAATCACATTTTGGAATGCTAAAAAATTCAAATAATATGAATAATACATGTGGAATAAAATGTAACGCAAACGATTGATGACCAAGCACGAATTTTGTTTCATTCTACTCTAGAATAAACTTTTACACTAGAGTAGATATAAAGGTTGAAGATGGTCTTATATACATTTTCACTATTCCAGCACCAGGAATCATATTTATTACAACGCTACCCTTCATATTAACACACTTGTCTTACTTCTGCTTAGGTATGTTTAGTTGAACAAAGCGGACGAGATGAAAGGGATTTTAATGGAAGGAAGAATGAGGGGAAGTGATGAAAATAATTTACCTTTTTTGGAGGGATTTATTAGGAGGGGATAAGAGGAAAAATGAAAAACTTTATTTGGTTAAAACAATGAAGAATAAAGAAAATAAAGTTGAAATGACAAATTTATACTTAACGAGATAAGAGAAGGAAAATTAAAAACACTAAGAGTAAGATAAAGATGGTCAATTTATACTCAATTAAAACTCCCCTCCAAATCCTTCCAATTTTGGAAGCAAGGAGTAAATATGTGCTGCCTAGGAAACTCATCTTATCACAGCATCAAGTGCATGTATGGAACATTGAAAAATCATTTATGCACTAGACTTCAGATTTTGCTAAATCATCATAAAACAGCGAAAGAAAAAAAAAAAAAAAAAAAAAAAAAA
>CACSLK010027831.1:11905523-11918072 GCA_902706635.1 Striga hermonthica
AAAAAGAAAACTCAAAAAGCGTCCAATTCACCCACTAATTGATTAAAAAAAAAAGATAATGCAAAAGTGTTGGTTGCGCCCGGTTGCGACCCAAGGTCACCATGTGACCTGGGTCGCGTATTTTACATCTGTTTTGTTTTTTTATTATTTTTTTTTTGTCTTTTTTTGTCCTTTTCTTGGTGACCCATTAGGTTGGGTCACCGATAAGAGAAGTCTTATATTCAAAAATTTAACTAATTTTAAAATAACCCTACTATTTTTAATATTATCATTATAATTAAATAACATCAATCAATTATTTTTACACATCACATTAACTTTAATTAGATAATTTTGATGCTATATGTATGGGCAACGCCCCACATATTTTTTTCACCCTTTATCTACACACATTCATACCCATATCAGTGTGTGTGAGATGAAGAGTAAAAAAACATGTGGGGGCAACATATAGCATCAAACTTTGCCTTTAATTCACTAACATAACTTTAGGGGGCGATTCTTTATGGTTTCTACAGTAAAAAAATCAATCAAAACTCAAATTTAACTCAACTTTAACCCATCTCCACTATCTCTGATATTATCAATATAATTAAATAATATCAACCAATCATTCTTACACATCACATCAACTTTAATTCACTATTCATACACTCACATAATTTTAATTAATCATCACTTCCAATCATTTTTCTCCTACTTTACATCAAATCAACTTTAATTATTTTATTTAAATATTATTTTAATTTATCCACTAACAATTAACTATATTTTTTTTTCAAAATTAACTATAGTTAAAAAACAAACAAAAAAAAACTAGTTGAATCCATAAACAATTTATCAATCAATTCACATCACTTATCTTATACTTATATATCAAATCAACCTTAATTATATTACTTTAATATAAACTTAAAATCTCACTATGAAAGCGTAAACGATTGGGAGAATCAAGAGAAAACTCTCGATATATTTTTTGTTTCAATCAAAACAACTCTTTCAAAACAATAGAAGATGGGTCTATAAATAGAACATCTAACCTCATATCTTGACCAACAAGTAAATGATTCGAATAAAATAAATAAGCTTCTTTACAAATATAGTATGTCCTTAATAAAAATTAAAACAAAGAAAATAAATAAATTAAATAATAAAAATAAATAATTGAACCAATGATGATAAACGATCATGCTTGTCCAAAAAGACCAACGCAATTTCGTCTCTATCATTCTGCCCCTCCCGAAAAAGATTCGCCCTCGAATCCCACGCATTCTCGTCTCTACAATCTCGACCGGGCCAATTTTACGAGCCGATAACATGGTTATTTTTTTGGCTATTTTTTTCCTTGCAAGTATGAGCATCTCGTACTATGTTCATTGTGTGTGACGGCTTAAGACCGAGCTCTCAGGAGTTCGGGTGTTGTTCATTGGGTGTGACGGCTTAAGGCTGAACGTTTAGGTATTCGGGTGTTGTTTATTGGTGATGAGAATGAAGGGCGTATCCTAAAATACGCATACAATCAGGCCCGACGAGATCAACTCAAGAAAACTAGACTTGAAGCAGATGCAGGAACAAGTCTCATGTCCATGCAGTAGGTTTTCACGGGCCTGCTACGCCGCGAAGAACGTCGCGTCGTGCCGACCGTCACGCTACGACAGACGTCGCGCCGCGCCGACCGTTATTCTGCGACGGACGCCACGCCACGAGCTTCATCGACCACCACACTGCGGAGAGCTACGTGAAGGGCTTCACGGGGGGACATAGCAGCAGATTTCCCTGTCACGCCGTGAGAAGTGTTGCGCCGTGACATTGAGCCAGGTGACGCGCCGTGAGGAGTAGCACACCGCGGAAGAAGGAGAGAGATGGGGATATCATCAGTTTCCTATTAGCAGTTTTTCTTATTATTTTATTTATTTCCTTTGCAATTTAATTCAGTTTCCTAGTAGCAGTAGGAGTTATTTTTCTTTCCATAGCAGATAAAAATGATTGTACGAGGAAGAACATTTTTATCTTCTGAATATCATAAATCAGAAAACGCTCGTTTGAGCACAAAATCTCGTGTCAACCGACTGCCATTCCAGTGCGGATTTACACATTTTTGGTTCTAATCTTTAATTTCGATACACGGTCGTAACAATTGGGTGTGATGGCTTAAGACCGAGCATTTAGGAGTTTGGGTGTTGTTCAGTGGGTGTGACTGCTTAGGGCCGAGCTCTTAGGGGTTCGGATGTTGTTCATTGTGTATGACGGATTAAGGACGAGCTCCTAGTGTTGGGATCTATAAGGATCTCGTTATGTACAAGTCACGAATTCAATAGCAAACGTAAACCTATGCACAACAGATCTAAAGGTTTGACGTAGAAAACTTACGGCTTAAAATTTTTTGAATCTGGCCGATTCGGGTTGACCGCGATGAGCACACGAACACGTCGGGAACACGAACGGATTGTCAGGAGCAGCTGGTTGTGTAGTGGGGCTCGTCGGACGGGTGTTGTGGGGTCAGTGGTTTGTTGCAGGCTGGCCGTTGGCGGGATCGACTCGTCGCGACGTCGCTCCGGTGGTTGGGTCGGCGATCCTCAGCCTTCGGGTCGTGGTTCATCAACTTCGGTTGATCTCCGGGGTTGATGAATATATATCTCAATTACCTCGATATCTTCTACTGTATATCTCAAACACCTCTTCAATTTGTATCGGTGGAGCAACAAGAAGAAGATAAAGCTCGAACAGACAACTGGAGAGATGGGGTGCGTGATGTATATATTATCACGTAGAAGATTTCTGATCTCTTCTACAGTATGGACCCTTAGGAGATTATGAATATGACACCTTAATTAATTAGACTAACTGTGGGCCAAGCCCACTCCTCTAATTTATTAAATAATATTATGAACCACTAACATAATATTATTGTACTTCCTTTTCCTAGCTAATACAAGTCTCTCACCCCGACTGGCTGTAAATCGCCTCAAGCTCGTTCTCCTCGCCGGTTGAACGCGGAACCTGCATGAAACTCTCACACCGGAAGTGTTTTCCGGTGAAGAGCCTCCAACGCTCAAATCAGATCTTGAGAGATGAAATATATGTGTAAATGTGTAAGAGTATGAGAGATTGTGTCAAAAGTGAGAATTCTCGTCCCTATTTATAGGGACGAGCTACATGTTCTACACGCGCGAGCTAGGCGAGTCTGGCTAGCAGCCCTCTTGCTCATCCGTACAGCCGCGCGCCTCCACTACCTTTGGTGTCAGAAAACGCGTTGGAGATGTCAGAGAATGTCAGAGTCCGTTATTGCCGTGGACCACTCGCAAAGCGCCGTGTGTCCTCCTTCCACGTGCTGGGGATTCTTTCCTCTCTGAGACTCGACCAGATCCGCAATGAATGTAGAGCCGTTCCTGAGATGCAAGGTGGTCGAGTCCACGACCACGCCAGTCTGATCGTCTTCATCGACCATCCCCTCGAGCAGCCAGTACTTGTCTATCACTACCGAATGCGCTCTTCCTCGTTCTCTATCTTCTTTCCATCATTGTGGATGTTCGATCCCATTCAATTTGACCGCTAACCTATTTTGTTTGACTAACCCGATGAACCGGTCTAGTATATATCCCATATCATCTAGTCCCCCCCCCACTCTGATCGAGTCTGTATGACTCGATCTAAGAGTAAGGTTTGTCCATGCCGCCGAGGTTTTGCTTCGTCTATTTCGACCACCTAATGCATTTTATTTCTTTGCTCGACCACCTTTTCCTATAACCGCCATTTTGCGCTTTTGAATTTTGAATTTTGCCACTTGTCAGCCATTTTAGGCACGTCATTTCATCTGTCAGGCGTCATCATTACCTCGTGACCCACACCTCCTCGCACTTCGTGCCGCCTTAAAACCCTTATTCATTTGGGTCGTTAGATCAACCACTTTAATCCATCGGCCAACGATCCTCTGCCTTTTCATCTACCTTCTCATCACAGCCCTTAAAACTCCAAGATCCAACGGCTAGTGTTCCTCTTGTTCATTTACTCCTTGTTGGTATTAAATAGGTTTTCCTTTTACTCACTCTTGCATTCTCGCACTACCAGGCTTTCCTGCAACTAGAGTTCTCCTGCAGCCTCACGATCTTCAAGCTTCCAACAAACAAGTCGTCGTACATCATGAGTAAGTCTTGTTGACCCTTTGTCGAAGTATTTTCCTTAAATTTTGGGTTTTATCCCTTTCTTCCCCCTGTGCTTCTCCTCGCATTTTTTTCTTTTGACTTCTGTCCTTCCGTTGTTTTTCCCTCAGATTCCTCCACTTCGAGCGAAAATGATCGGTACAGCGGAAAGGACATGACCCCTCCTTCCTCTTCTGCAACTTCCAGTTTATCGAGCGATTTCGTTCAAGAGATTCTCCAACCCGTGCCCATATCCATGATTCGACCTACCGTTGTTGTCGATAGCCCTACAACCACTGCTGTCTCTCCCTCTACTTACCTTGTTGACCAGCCAGAGGATGAGGTTACCAGCCGCCCACCGGGCGTACTCGTCGAATAATCGGTCAGGATGATGAGATCGAGGATGATGCCGATCATATCCATCCATCAGCTCGTGACCCCAAAGACTTCGTTCCTTTGTCCTCTCGCGTCCATGTCTCTTCGACCATGCTTTCTTCCTCCCATCAAGCCAAGCCATCCAAGTCACCTAAGCCATCCTCGAGCACCGGATGTCTCGACTTTGACCTGATTGGCCACCCCGGGGCCTTTTACACTCCTGGTGACGACGACACTTACGATAGTCCTCCAGCTGACTGTTATACCTTTTTCCGTGCACATTTTGATGTGGGCATACGCTTCCCTATTTGTCAAGCGTTGATCGACCTAGCTGGATTGTACGGCTTACCCCTCAATCAGATTACTCCCAACGCTTTCAGGACATTAGCGTCCTTTGTCATCTTATCAATGGTCCGCATGGGTAGAGTAGATTTAGATTTTTTTGTTTACTGTTATTTTGCTTCGAAACAAGCTGATGGCTTATATTTGAAGAGCCGGAATAATGTCTGTTTCACCACTGATCGACCATCTAATGTTCCAAGATGGAAAGATCAGTTTGTATATATAAGTCCTCCGCAACCTTACCCTTGGGCGCCCATCCCCTGGCTCACAAAGGTGCCCATTAAACGTGCTCGTCCCTCGCCCAATCCGATCTTCGACCGCCGCATACAAGTGTGGAACTCGAACCCTGTCGCCTCGACCCCTTTGCTCAAAGATGATAATCTTCTCTACCATTGTGGTATCCTCACCCATAAAAAACTTTCCCCTCCTCTTGCCGAAACCATCCTCAAAATTCGTGTTGATCCTGCTCTTGCAGAAGCTAACCGGAAAGCTCGAGCAGATGCTCGGGATAATATTTGTTATATTTTCCGTCTGGTGTTGCCAACTTAAGTTTTTGCTAATATGTATTCTGTTCGTGCAGAGGGATTTTTGCCTAAGCCCAACTTCAAGAAGTCTGCTGACAAAAAGTCTACCGACAATGATACTTCGGTCTCTGTCGAGAAGGTTAGGGGAACGTCCTCGACTAAGGATGCTCCTTCTCGACCAGAGAATTCTGGTGTCTCTTCAAGCTCGCAGCGACAAAGGGATCCGTCCCCTCCTCCAAAACGTACCGATCGCTCTCCTCTCCGATCGACCAAGGAACCTGAGGCCTCCAAGAAACGCCTCCGCTCTGAAATTTCCACTCTTTCATCCCCACATCCGAATATCGACCCTCTTCAATCCCCCAGCAAGCGCCCTCATATTGAGGCCAAGTCTGAGGGAAGCCAGCTTGCGCAACTGCCTACTCGTGCTCCTACCCTGGTGGGGACGGGCCCACGCGAGGCTTTATCTCGCCTAATTGGTCTCCTACCTTTCGGGGACACCCATCGGTGGCTTCCAATCGCCAGGCCCAGGGTAAATACGCTTCTCGCGCGTTGATTAAGATATACTCATCTACCGCCTTATGTTCATAATTCTTTCTTCATCGGTGTGTCTCAATATGTGTGTTTGTTTTTTTTTTTTTTTTTTTTTTNTTTTTGCAGACGGTGGTCTCGGTTGCTCCTCTCCTCGAGGAAACTCTGAACAGCTCTGGTCGTCCCCTCCCTGTGGTCGAGAGCGACAACCGACGACTAGACACCGAGAACCAACTTCTCAAGGCCGAAAACCAAGGCCTGCTCAAGTCCCAGCACGAATTGGCTGAGCAGGTGAAGAAGGACGACAAGGAAGTGCGCCGCCTCAAGGATGAACTGAAAAAGAAGGATAAAGTCCCACAGACGGCGCCAATAATACAAGTCTCACACCCCGACCGGCTGGAAATCTCCTCAAGCTCGTTCTCCTCGTCGGTTGAACGCGGAACCTGCACGAAACTCTCACACCGGAAGTGTTTTTCGGTGAAGAGCCTCCAACGCTCAAGTCAGATCTTGAGAGATGAAATATATGTGTGTGTAAGAGTATGAGAGATTGTGTCAAACGTGAGAATTCTCGTCCCTATTTATAGGGACGAGCTACCTGTTTTACACGCGCGATCTAGGCGAGTCTGACTAGCAGCCCTCTTACTCATCCGTACAGCCGCGCGCCTCCACTACCTTTGGTGTCAGAAAACGCGTCGGAGATGTCAGAGAATGTCAGAGTCCGTTATTGCCGTGGACCACTCGCAAAGCGCCGCGTGTCCTCCTTCCACGTGCTGGGGATTCTTTCCTCTCTGAGACTCGACCAGATCCGCAACGAATGTAGAGCCGTCCCTGAGATGCGAGGTGTTCGAGTCCACGACCACGCCAGTCTGATCGTCTTCATCGACCATCCCCTCGAGCAGCCAGTACTTGTCTATCACTACCGAATGCGCTCTTTCTCGTTCTCTATCTTCTTTCCATCAGTGCGGATGTTCGGTCCCATTCGATTGGACCGCTAACCTATTTTGTTTGACTAACCCGACGAACCGGTCTAGTATATATCCCATATCACTAGCCCAATTTACAATTGTGACTCCAAAAATAATTACCCGAACTACATCCTCATATTTAAGATATGATGTTATTAATTAATTCGATTACTGACAATCAAGAATTAATTAATTTATTATTATTTCACCGAAGCTAGCGCTCGTTCATCATATTATTACTATGTGGAATTAAATCTACCTGCAGGGATTAGCATAATAATCCTTCATGAACTCACTCCGGAGACATCATCAAACTAAACGTACATGGTGACCGTAAATATCTTAACAACACATCATACATGCAGCAATATTACCCAAGACAGTAGGACTATTAATCCAGTTCACTGAACCTCACCCATGTGAATCAAAATAATATATACTGCATATATATGTCTGTTTAATATCTTACGGGTTAAGAGAGCGCAGTAATTAACCGAGGCCTAGTTCGTTTACTACTATCAGTATAAAATGAACTTCTTCTCTCTAGGATCCTGTTCAATACATAAATGTACTAGTGCAACTAATCAGTCAAGACAAACTGTACCGTTGACACTACAACCATTTGGATGGGGTGTTCATTTCCATCTAGGTTGTGAACCGCTATTCTTATTTCGCAAGTAACAGATAGAATGATATTTGGTTCACCTGATGACGACCACTCTATCTAATCGCAAAACAACATAACGTAAAACTTGTTTAATCTAACATTGTTCTCATTCATAAAAGGGTAAAAGTGTAATATTATCTAAAGTCAAGCTTTTAGTATATAACACTAACACTTAGGTGTTCAGGTGTTGTTCATCGTGTGTGACAGCTTAAGACCGAGCTTGTAGGAGTTCGGGTGCTATTCATTGGGGACGGCATTCGAACGAGCTCTTAGGAATGACTTTTCATTAAATATGATGGCTTAAGGTTGAGCTTTTAGGAACTCTGATATTGTTTTTGAACAGTACCAGTTTAAGGCTGAGCTCGTAAGAGCTCGGATGTTGTTCATAAGATACGATGTTTTTTTTTTACCAGACTCATGTGACAAATGGGTTTAGAGTGAACCATAGTGCGAGCTACTCCGAATTGATATAAGTTGTCGAGTAGAGAGTAGCAAAAACTAAGAATGGGCTATGTAGAATTGCAACAAACAGATTACTTATGAAAGATAACAAAGGAAAATAATATGAAAGCAAGTAGCAGCGACCATATTAATAAAAATCTCATAATATTCCAAGAAAAAAGATAATACATAGAGTTGTTTGATGAAAACAACTAATGTTTGCAAAATAATACTACAAGTACAACATGGTCTAGCTAGGGAAAACTAATCTGGCGGAAACAGCCTGCTCGCCTTGGCCCTCCGCAGTAGGTAGGATTCTCGTCATCCTCCTAGGCAGAATTACCCTCATCCTCCTCGTCAACACCAACATCACCTTCGAGTTCGAGCTTTTGCATGGTGGCCTGAAGAGCGGACTCCCACCAAGTATAGTCCATGGGTAACTGGGGGTTGCCCGACCAACCATCATGATCGAGCAAACCACAAGCTCATGTTTTAGTACTTAAAATTAAAAGGTGATTGTTAACACGAGTATCTAATTTTTAGAGAATACTAAATGATAAAACCACAAGCCAGTTTGTACAATTGAATGAAGCTATACAATTGTGTGTCTTCTTAAGAAAATCGCATTTTTTTTTATTAGAACAAGAATTATCCCGTTATTTTATGAAACCGCTATTCCATCTCCGTTATTCATTGAGTCTGCCCTGAATAATCCTCCTAATCGGATACAGTGTTTTGTGACCCGGACCGGCCCGGCGGGTCGACCCGGGACCCGGTCGACCCGGAGCCGGAACCGGTCCGGGTGGGTTAATTGGACCGGGCAACAACGGACCCGGTCAAACCCGGTCAAAACCCGGTCGACCCGGCCTTGACCCGGTCGACCCGGGGCATTGACCCGGCTGGGTCAACCCGGTTGACCCGGTCTATATGTATTTTTTTATTTTTTTTTTTGTTTTTTAATTTTCTTTTTCTTTTTAAAAAATAAAATTATGTATATATATTTATATGATAAATATATACATATTATTACCACTTTAATCTACAAATTTTACATACAAAATATTTAAATTTGTTATTTTTATGTATATTTATATATCACAAAATACTCTATATATAATTTTATAAATTTTAAAATTAATTATCTGGTTCAGCAATTGACCCGGCGACCCGACGGTTGAACCGGTGACCCGGTGACCCGAAGACCTCCCCGGGTCGATTACCGGGCCGGGTTTAAAAACTATGATCGGATATAGTTAATAAAAAATGTCCACAGAGATGAATCAAAAGAATAACGCATGTAGTGTTTTATACTTTTGTGCAATCAGTTAAGATGTTATACAATTTCAATTAATAAATATTATTTTCTTAATTTATTTTCTAATATATAATGTAGTAGTGAATTGAATTCCCACCTTTTTATGCCAACAAAATCCTCGCTTTTTAATTAAAAAAAATTAACGCAATTGAATCTGTTATTTCATAAAGCAAAAGTAAGTCTTATTTGTGCATTCCATTAATAAAAAATGTTATTTCATAAAGCAAAAGTAAGTCTTATTTGTGCATTCCATTAATAAAAAATGCGCTTCACATCGTGCAATATATAATTGAAGTATCTTAAACTTTTCTATTTATTTACTTGTGAATTAATTAATTTTTTTATATTGATTATTAATAATAAATGATATATATAATTATTGTAGTATGTATTATGGAGTCCTAAATCTTTTGAAAACGGATTACATATATATATGTATATATATATTTACTTATCATGAGAAATATTCACCTACCCACGGTGGACACATGTTAATATGCCCACCGCATAGGTGACATGCATTTATTGGTGATGTATTTTTTTATATTCGTCTTCCGCAATTTATTTCTCTGTATTGCATCAGAGTCTGCTACTCCCTACATTGGCATTTCAACATCATATACTCTATAGTCTATCACCTTCATTTTAGCAGAAACTCTATGGTGCCACATGTGGCACCATATTATAGTGCCACAACATGATGTGGCACATTATAATTGGTGCCACAACATGATGTGTGTTAATTGTAGCACTAATCATAATGTGCCACATCATGTTGTGGCACCATAGAATTTTTGTTCATTTTAGAGTTGATTTGATGAGCAACAACACGTAAGATTGAATGAATTGATTTAATTTATATGCAAATGCACCTTATCACTTGGGTTTGATATCATTTTCAGCAAGTCTTCCTATTTATTATTCACACTAGTAATAATTATTAGAAGATTCAAGACCTCGGCGCCATCTAAATGAGAATTTACCAAGTCCATCTATATTAAATTTAAAGTAAAACAAGTTCCCGCGATACAAGTCACGCTACGTTACTGTAAGGAAGACTTTTCTACCCCCTATGCGGCTATGCCACTCCCCTAAACTCCCTGACTGCAACTATAAAATGGTACATTTTCAAACTCTCCAACACACAACCACACACCCGCAGTACTCTATCTGGAAAATCAGTAGCAAAAATTTCTGTAGCAATGGCGGCAAACTTGTCTTCCCCATCCCCAGTTGGTCCCGACCCGCTTCAGTTAATCGAACATATGACCCAAAATGCCGGTGCGGTCCAAGAAAGCTTGCTGACCCAAATCCTTGCCCAAAATGCGGAGACGGACTATCTCAAAGGTTTTAGTGTTGACGGAGTCATGGACTTGGAGGCCTTCAAATCGAAGGTCCCCTTGGTTACGTACGAAGATATCCAGCCGTTGATCCGGAGAATGGCTGACGGTGATCACTCGCCCATTTTATGTGCTCAACCCATCTCTCAGTTCCTCATCAGGTGATCATTTATTAAGGGAGAACACAACAATTGCATTCTGTTGAGATTCTTATTTTAGATATTTCGGAATGTTAGTAATTTTCTTGTCTAAACAGCTCAGGAAGTGTGGGAGAACCAAAGCTGATTCCATCCACCAAAGAAGTACTGGAACGTACTCTGCTTTTCTGCAGTCTTCTAATGCCTGTTGTAAACAAGTGAGTATATGCAGATATGGATGAGGAAATATTTTTAGTTCTTGTAGTAGTATAATCATGTTATGTTTTCTTGAATAAATGGAATAGGCACATGAAAGGACTCGACGGAGGCATCGGACTCAATTTCATGTTCACGAGGTCCGACGCAAGAACCCACGGTGGGACCCTCGCACGACTCTCGACCTCAAGCCTCTACAAGAGTGACATCATGAAAAACCGGCCAGCCAACATCTACACGAGCCCGAACGAAGCCATCTACTGCCCCGACCCCTTCCAGAGCACGTACACCCAGCTGCTGTGTGGGCTGTATAACCGCGCACGGGTCGACCGGATCGAGACCACATTCGCCTCAGCCCTCGTCCGAGTCCTCAAGTTCCTCCACATCAACTGGAAGCAGCTCACCCACGACATACGAACCGGGTCCCTCGACCCAAGAGTCATTGACGAGTCAATCCGTGGATTCATGTCCCGAACTTATAACCAGCCCAACCCGGAACTGGCAGACTCCATTGCTCGCGAGTGTGCCAAGGACAACTGGGAAGGGATCATCACGAGAATCTGGCCCCACGCGAAATATCTCTGGACCATCGCAACCGGAACCATGGCTCAGTACATCCCGACCCTCGACTACTACAGCGGCGGGCTCCCGATAGTGTCCATGACATACGCATCCTCCGAGTCCTACCTTGGCATCAACCTCCAACCCACGTGCAAGCCTTGTGAGGTCTCCTACACTTTCATGCCGTTCATCGCCTATTTCGAGTTTCTTCCCAGCACGGGAAACTCGGAGGAGCCCGTTGACTTGGTCAATGTAGAGATCGGCAAGGAGTACGAGGTGGTGGTCACAAACGGGGCGGGGCTGTACCGGTACCGACTCGGGGACATTGTGCTGGTCACGGGGTTCTACAACTCGGCCCCACAGTTCCGGTTCGTGAGGCGGAAGGACGTGGTGCTTAACATTGAGTGGGAGAAGACAAAGGAGACGGAGCTTCAGGCGGCAGTCGAGAAGGCGGCGAAGATGCTGCTACGCCCGTTCGGGATGGGTGTGGCCGACTACACGAGCTTTGTGGACACGACGAGTGTCCCGGACCACTATGTGATGTACTGGGAGCTGCTGGGCACGGGAAGTTGGCCTGGGGATGAAGTGCTCGAGCGGTGTTGTTTTGCAGTGGAGGAGTCTCTCAACCTGGCTTATCGAATGTTGAGAGCGGGGGATGGGCCGATCGGGCCGCTGGAGATACGAGTGGTGAGGAATGGGGCGTTTGAGGAGGTGATGGAGAATGCGGTTTCGAGAGGTGTGTCGATTAGTCAGTATAAAGTGCCGAGGTGCGTGGGGTCGTTGAAGCCGGTGATGGATATCCTTGAGTCGCAAGTCGTCTCCAAGCACTTCAGCCCGTCCCCTCCGAGTCTGTCCTGACACGGCGACGACGAGGCCTCCGAAAATAAAGTCAACGTGATTGGAGAATGACGGACACTCACGCGCGCGCGTTAGATTGACAATAATCTCGATCGTGCATTCTACTCTCGTTTTATTTTTACTTTTACTTTTTTTTTTTTT
>CACSLK010027831.1:11918092-11936663 GCA_902706635.1 Striga hermonthica
TTTTTTTTTTTTTTGGTTCAACTTTTACGTTTACTTTTACTCTCTGTATTCGAACTAAAGTGACATGCATAGTGTGAACATATACCAAGAGTGAAATATTATCTATATATGTTTTATTTCAATTAAAATCAACCAACTAAAACAATAGAAAGTGAGTCATTTAAATAGAATTGCTAATAAAAGTTCTAGATAAATAACTTGCCTAACAATAAAAGGATTAGGGGAAATAAATATGGAGCAAGATAAGTGTTGAGTGTTGCCCAACTAAAAAACCATTTTTTTTATTATATTAGAATTTTATATATTATTTTGTCATAAATTTGTTATATTAAATATAATTAATTTATTATACTTTAATAATTAATACATATATATTATAATTATATTTTTTATAATTAATATATATTTATATATTAAATATTATATATTTTAATAATTAATATATATACATATATTATAATTATATTTTTTATAATTAATATAAATTTTTTATATTAAATATAATATTTTTTATATATTAGAATGTTTTTTTATACAACTAATTAATATATATGTATATACATTATTTGTAAATTATTTTATTAATTATATTAAATATAATTAATTAAATATATTTTTTATATTAAACATTATGTTTTTTATATATTAGAATTTTTACAACTAATTAATATATATTTTTTATTATTAAATTATTTTTATAATTATATTATATATAATTAATTAATTATATTTTCTTATAATTAACATATATATATTATAATTATATTTTTTATAATTATTTATAAAAATTATATTAATTATAATTATATTATATATATAACCTATTTATAATTATATACATATAATTAATTAAATAATTAAAAGATACCGTCTGGCCGCCGGTGGACGACCGCGGGGCCGAGAGAGAGAGAGAGAGAGAGAGAGAGAGAGAGAGAGAGAGAGAGAGAGAGAGAGAGAGAGAGAGAGAGAGAGAGAGAGGGCAACAAAGTCATTGAAGGAAGCGGTACGTAGTAATAAGGGGTGGTAAATAACGATTTACTAAATGTTTGTAGTTTTTAGTCGAGTACGATCGAAAGATCGACCTCGGGCCGTGTCTCTCGAGGAAGGTTGTTTGGAGGTTCATTCACTATCTAGTAGTCAATTCACATAACCGAAAATAAGGTCATACACATGTTACTCGCTTGATTGGGTGGGTTGATTAAGCTAATTGAAACTACGAATTAAAAGCAATTGAAGAAAGGTGAGAGATTTGGAAGAAAATGTTTGAACTTTAGTTGCACGAGGTCTCCATACCTCAATATAAAGAAAAATAAGAGAAAACATGCGAGCAAAGTGATCCTAACTAATCTAACACGAGCTTTCCACACAAAATCATCACGCTTTGAGCAAAGTCGAGACATTTTTACAAGATAAGCACGTAGTGAATTACCAACATACGTAAGAAAACAATGAAAATAAAGTAAAGTCCTAATATCGAACATCACACAAGATTCCGGCCAATAAACCAATTTAACAAAGCAAGAAGGAAACAACCTCGAAGTAATAAGACGTAATCAAGGTACTTACCCTCCTATAGCAAGCTCGAATAAAAATAGTGCGTAAAGCTCAAATCTTGAATTAGAATAATGTCGCCTGAATTTCGTCGAAAATTTTGAGTCATGAACCTCTCAACACAAAACTAGAGAGAAATAAATAAAAAGAGAGCTGTTTCCCAACTTAAAAGTTGGGAAATGAGGGGTGATGTCCATAAATACAAAGCACAATGTCTATTTATAGCTACACCACAAACACACACTTACTAAAATTCTCAGTTCGCGGGTCTCGAAACTGGTTTTGCAGCGAGTGTGGCATGTGGTTGAGTGGTAGGGTGGCGTTTGCGGCACGCAAACTCGGGTTCGCAGCAAGTGCTAAGGAGTGGTGCCTCTGGTCGCATCTTGCTGGCCGCCAAAGTGGTTTCACTACGAATGTGTAGTGTGCTTCGAGCTGGCAGGATGCGTTTGCGACACGCAAACGCTGGTTCGCAGCGAGTGCCGACAGCTTGGTGGCACTCGGGCGCGTTCGTGGCGCGCGAAAGGAGGTTCACAGTGAGTGTCGCGCTTGGTACAGGTCTCTCGTGCACGGTTCGCATGCTCGAGAAATGCCGCTCGCCGCGAGTGCGTAGGGGGGTTGGGCACGCATCGAGTCTCGATTTTCTCTCTCGCACGACTCGATTGGTTCAGTCAATGGCTTGGGTGGCTCGAAAATGGCACGAACTGTATGTCTTCCACAAATTGCAAATTGGACCTAAACAACACACTAGGAGAGACAACAAAATCTAGAAAAATACAATAACACACGAAATGAACAAAAATACATAAAGTACGATAAAATAGACTGGTCGACACCAAAATGAACCTGAAAAGGCTCGACTAAGACACAAAAAACATACGAAAATAAGCACAAAAACAGAATAAATAATAAATAAATATTATCCTACCAAAACTAAAATGAAGATATTAACAATAAAGGAAATAAATAATTAAATTAATGAGCTTAGACGATGCTTGTTCAAAAAGGTCAATGCAATTTCGTCTCCACAACTCCCTCCGCTTGAAAAAGGATTCGCCCTCGAATCTGACACAATCTCATCTGCATCTGAATTGTCACTATTGAATGGCACCAAATGCTTCGCATTAAACGCGTCCAATGTTCAAATGTGAGACAACACCTTTGCGCGACTGTAAATGTTGCGCGACTGTAAATGTTCAAATGTGAGACAACACCTTTGTTATAAAAAAAGTTCAAAAACGACTCAGATTATCATAATATAATAGAATTTTAATTTTTCTCTTCTATAATATTTTAACAAATTATATGTTTCTCAATTAGAATTTTAATTTTTCTCCTCTAGAATATTTTAACAAATTATATGTTTCTCAATATTGCCTCATGTTTTTTTTTTCCATTGTTGAAGAATCCAAAAAAGATATTTAACTTAAATTTTGTAAGAATTATGCATGATGCAAAAGTTTGGACAATAAATGCATTAAAGTAGTTATCAGGCACATTATTATTGCAAATCCGAATAAATGTGAAAGATATTATGATAAACAACTTTGAAATCATTGCAACAACTAAGAAGTTCAATGATTTGCAAACAATAGATTATATAGTTCGTCTATCTTTCAAATAAATAACACTGAAGAGAGAATGTCGAAGTCTGATCAAAATATTCTTGAATGTTTGAATGAAGTCGTCACTTTTTGATAAAAATATTTACAATTTCATTGGTATATTGCACTTGAACATATGTGCAATTACTTTAAAATATATACTTTCATGTAATATGTGATGATTTCAAAAAATAAATTAGTTTTTATGTAATGCGTGATGATTACAAAAAGTAATTTAGCATCTCGGGAGAAGTATGTGTAACAAAGTTATTGAACTGTCAACTTTTATTTGGAGATGAGATGTCTCCATGTGGTAGGTACCAACTTGTCTATATGGAGAGATAATAATGTACTAGTTTATATAATGATAAAAAAATATCAGCAATCTTAATGACACGATTGATTATTTTGCAGAGATATTCATGATCTGCTAGTAAAAATACAATATACAATAATGAGGTTTGACTATATGTTTGACCAAAATAATTCTAATTGTTCGAATAATGTAGACTTTTTTTTGGGACCGATAAAATTTTAGAAAAAAAACACAAATAATTACATCTAGAAATAGCCAAATAGCTGAAAGAAACAGCTATAGAGCTGAATCTAGTGGGAGGACAGACCCAGAGGTCGCCTAGAACCTGCACTAGAAACACAAAACAACACACCCACTAACACAAACTACAGCTCCCACAAGTGGAGAAAAACATACTCCCACAAGTGGAGAAACACGCTCCCAGGAGAGAAACACAAAAACCAAAACCTAGGGTATCAGGATTTGATTTCTAAGGCTTGGAATATCCATGTGGATGGCTTCAGCCTTTATAATATTCAAAGTAGAGTCAGGAGTGTGAGGAAAGCTATCCTTGGATGGTTACCCACATTTTCCCACAACTCTGCTAAGGAGATTGAGAAGTTGAAGGATAAAATGAGTGAGTTTGAGTCTTTAGGTGCTGATAGGGATTGGGAAGGGTGGAGAAATTGTAGAAATAGGCTTCACTTAGCCTATAAGCATGAAGAAAATTTTTGGCAGCAAAAAGCTAGGATTAATTGGCTTAAAAGTGCGGACAAAAATACTAAATTTTTTCATGCTTCTGTGAATCACAAAAGAATATATAATGCCTTGGATAACTTGTGTAAGTTGGATGGGTCTAAATGTAGAAATGAACAGGAGACTATAGGTGTGATTGAGCAGTATTTTGTCAATCTGTTTAAATCTTCTAACCCTTGTGTAAAAAGTTGTAATCTTGAGGGGATCCCTTCCTCTATTTCTCCTGAGATGAACTCAAGACTCCTTGAGATTGTCTCAGAGAAAGAAATTGAGGAGGACTTTAAAGATATGCATCAAGACAAAGCTCCAGTGGAAGATGGATTAACTGTTGGCTTCTTTCTTAGTTCCTGGTCTATTGTTAAGGGGCATGTTGTTGAGGCTATTCATAATTTTTTCTCTAGTGGGAGAATCCCTAAGGGTATTAATCATGCTATTATTACCTTGATTCCTAAGAAAAAAAATCCCTCCCAAATGGCTGATCTCAGGTAATACAAGTCTCGCACCCGGACCGGCTGGAAATTGTTCTAAGCTTGCCTTCCTCGCCGGTTGAACGCGGAACCTGCACGAAACTCCCACACCGGAGGTGTTTTCCGGTGAAGAGCCTCCAACGCTCAAGTCAGATCTTGAGAGATGATATCAATGTATATGAGGATATATGAGTATATGAGATTGTGTCGAAAATGAGGATTCTCGCCCTTATTTATAAGGGCGAGTTACCTGAGCTGCACGCGCGAGCAAGGCGAGTTCGGCCAGCTGTCCTCTGCTCGTCCGTACAACCGCGCGCCTCCACTATCTTCGGTGTCAGAAACGCGTCACCTTTGTCAGAGAATATCAGAGTTTGTTACGGCCGTTGACCAATCATAGCCTGCCACGTGTCCTTTCCTTTACGTGCTGGGGATTCCCGGGTGTGCTCTGGTATTCTATCAGTTTTGCGCGTCCGTGCTTCCTCGATCGTCTTTCCTCGACCATATCCTCGGATGGCTTGTATCTGTCGACCACTTACGATTCCCTTAACTGTCGCTATCTACTCGATGTTCTACGTGGTCGGTGTCCGGTCCTGCTCGACCACCGGTCCAGTATATAATATCCCACATCATCAGGCCAATTAGTCTTTATAATGTTTTGTACAAATTGATTGCTAAAATTCTTGCTAACAGGCTTAAAATTGTCCTTCATGTCTACATTTCATCTGCCCAATCTGCATTTGTCCCAGGTAGGCAAATCCTGGACAATGCAATCATAGCCAATGAGTGTATTCATTACATTAATGGCAAGAGGACTGGTAATGATAGATTTATGGCTGTTAAGCTAGATATGTCTAAAGCCTATGATAGGATTGAATGGGGGTTTCTTGCTAGAGTTTGTCTTAAGATGGGTTTCTGCCAGAGATTTGTTGATTGGATTCTTGCTTGTGTGTGTTCTACCACTTTCAGTTTCAATGTCAATGGGGCTAATGCAGGTTTTGTTAGTGCTAGTAGAGGTTTAAGACAAGGGGACCCCCTGTCCCCTTACATTTTTATCATTGTGTCAGAAGCTTTCTCTAATCTTATTATGCAAGCCAGGGCTAACAGGTTGTATAAAGGTCTTAGGATAGGTAGAGAAGCTCCTGTCATCTCTCACCTCTTTTTCGCTGATGATTCCTTGCTTCTCTGTAAAGCTGATGCTGATCATGCTCAAGTTATTTTGAACATTCTTTCTGAATATGGGTCTGCCTCTAGGCAATGTGTGAATTTGAGCAAATCCTCTATCTTTTTTCTAGAAACTCTGATAATGCCACCATTTCTGAGGTGTGCAATATTCTTCAAGGGGTGCAATGTGTTAAAACTTCTAAGTACCTTGGTCTCCCCTTGGTGATAGGCAGGTCTAAGAAAGAAATATTCCAGTTTGTGAGTGAGGCAGTTAAAAACATAGTGAGCAATTGGAAAAATGTTTATTTGAGTGAGGCAGGGAGAGAGATTCTTCTGAAAACTGTGATTGGTGCTTTACCCACATACATAATGTCTTGCTACAAAATTCCTTTTTCAGTGTATGATGATATTTGCAAAGAGTCTGCTAATTTCTGGTGCGGGAAAAAGGACAATGGGGTGGGAAACAAGTGGCACTGGGCTAGATGGGATAGACTTTCTAAATCTAAAGGGGAGGGAGGGTTAGGTTTTAAGGATCTTATGGCTTTTAATGAGGCCCTTCTAGTGAAGCAGCTGTGGAGAGTTCTTACAATGCCCAATCTTCTCATGAGCAGGGTCATTAAGGGTAGGTATTTTCATAGGTCCAATATTTGGAGGGTTAAGGGTAGGGGAGGGGATTCTTGGCTTTGGAAAGGGTAGCTTGGGGCTAGAAAATCTTTGAGCCTTGGAGTTAGGTATAGAATTGGGGACGGGAGGACTGCTAATATTTGGGCTTCTCCCTCGGTGCCTGAAATCAAAGGGTTCATCCTAGAATGTAGGTTTCCTGAGGGTAAGGTTAGGTTGAACTTAGTGAGGGACCTTATGGGAGAGGGTGGTCATTCCTGGGACAGAGAGCTAATCTTTCAAACCTTTGAGCCTAGAACTGCCAGTGCTATTCTGAATATTCCTCTTAATGCTCTAGGTATGAAGGATAAGCTTGTGTGGCATGGGAAAAAGCCAGGGATGTATTCTGTTAAAAAGGGTATGATCTTATTGTCCAGCAGGGTAGGTTAGGGGATAGAGACAAGGGGCCTAGTAGTAACCAGGGTCAAATTGCTAAAATGTGGTCTGTTACTTGGAAACTTCCTATTCAAAACAAACTCAAGAACTTTTTGTGGAGATGCTGGCATGGTTTTATCAGTACTAGAATGCAGCTGGCCAAGAGAGGGTTGAGAGATGAGGTGATTTGTGAGATGTGTAGAGAGGGGAATGAAGATTTAAATCATATCCTGTTCAATTGCCATAGGGCCAGGGTTTGTTGGAAATTACTGGGGGTAAGTTGGAATACCATTGATAAGGGTCCTGAGTTTGGAGAGTGGTGGGTAGAGGTTAGTACTGCTACACAAAGCTTGCCACATTACAGATAGAATTAGTCTGTCTACCTATTTGCCGTGGTGGCTTTGGAAAACTAGGAATAGCTGGGTTTTTGAAAAAAAATGGGTTGGGGCTGAGAGTGTAGTGATCAGAGTAGTTGATGAGTGGAACTTGTTTAGGGATTGTAAGGAGAGGGAGCAGATGGGTGACAGAGGGTTTATTGGCATGGGCAGAGAGGAGAGTACTATGCAGGGTGAGGGAGTGGATGAGAGTTTGGGCAGAGGGGGTGAGAGGGTTCATCATGATAATATTAAGGTTGTTGTTAGCTGCTGGTGTATCAATGGTAGGATGGGCATGGGAGGAAGAGCTTTCAAAGATGGCAGTGACCTACAAATATGGGATGCATCTAGAGACTTTAATGGAAGTTCAGTGGAGGCCTATATTGTGGGTACTAAATGGGTGCTGGAGGAAGCCAAAAAGAAGAAATGGAAGAACATATCATGCTATGTGGACTGCCAAGAAATGGTGGATTGGGCTCAAAACTGTTTAGAGGATCAAAGCCAGGCTGGAGTGGAAGCTAGAGAATTCGAACTTCTTTGTTCTTCTTTTAATAGTTGTGATCTCTTTTTCAGTGTTGATTTGTGTAAAGATTGTAACTTATTAGCCAAAATGGCTATTCAAGGGGATTTGTAAGATTGCTAAATCATCCTGGGGTCACCAGAGCTAATGTGTGCATTGGTTTTGGTGACTATTGGTGCCTAGTTAGGCCTCGTTTGTAAGACATTTCTTATTGAGTTATTTTATTTCGATTGTCGTTGGAAAAAAAAACGAGACACTAACATTAAAGACACAAACACACAACACATCCACCAAATAAAAAACTAGGCAAAAACTAAACTAAGCTCTTTCCACAACTGAATAGCACACCGAGAGCAACCCAACGGCGGAACTCTCGCCCAACCACCCAAACGGGCTGGACCACGCCCCAAAAAGCCGCTCCAGAAACTGCCACGCCTAACTAGAAGCGCAACCCGTAGATCCGATCTCGCGCCCAGACGGTCAGCCCCAGCCCCGCACTAGAGAAACGCCAACCTAACCTCCACACATCCCCGCCGCCCCGAACCAAGCCCACACCAAGAACTAGGGGCATATCCAAAGCCTCACCAGGTGGGGCCTAGGCCCCACCTTGAAATTTATATTTTTTACAATATATATTTTTAAGAAAATAAGTTTAAATTAATTAATTTTACAAAGATAATCTATAAATAAAGTTTTTTATTAATTATTTTTTTTTTTCTCCTGTTCTCTTACTAAAATTTTCTTATTGCAATGTCTTCCGTTGTATCTTTAAATAAATTTATCATGGCTTTGCATGCCACTATAATAATTATAATATTTTATCAATTAAGAGATAGAATTATAATAAATTATTTGATCCAACATTTTGAAAAATATTCTCGCTCCCCTACACGGTGAGTATTAATATTTTACAAAATTGACATACATTGTATTGTTGACAACCGACCTGACTAACTGGAGTCGCACAGTTGATGAAAGGATTATCTACCAAACCCAGGCTAAAGTGGATTAAGCTCGCGGTAAGAAAAACTCGCGGAGTTCGACTCAAGTTGAATAAAAAACCGACTTCACGCTCGGAATAGCGACCGACTTCACAAAAAACCGAGGTCCTACTCTAAATCCAGGATCGAAAGCAAGTCACGAGGCGTCAACGTGTACAACTATCCAAAATGCCTCTCACATGTGCTGCAATCATCGTCTATGGGCCCACCCGCAGTAAACCGCCTTCATAAAGCCACTTTGTGTTAAACGCAACCGTACCAACCTCGTCCATCGAGCCAACAAAAGTTACTATAAATAGCGGAATTTGTGATTGTAAGGGGATCCCTTTTTCATGTAAAATCAACTGGGTTCAGAAGAAAACTGACTTCCCGTATTTGCTCAATCTTACGATAATCACAAAACTTATCACTTTATATCGTTGTTACACCCTTAATCACACGTTATCATCGTTGTTAATTATCACATAACAACATTTATGACATGTGATTGATTAATCATAAGATCTTGACATATATACAACTTAAGGTATCTATAATTGGTTGATGAATAATTTTGTATTGGTAATAACACATTTTAAGTCATTGGAATTGAAGTGAATAGATTTCACCCGGGCTCCTTCAACTCGAACGGCCTCCGCACCTGCAGAACCCAACGCCGGGGGTGGCCCCGGCGTCGGGCCTCCGATGCTTAAGTCAGTGATCAGATCAAGAAAGAGAAAGTGTAGTCATGGAATGAAAAGAGAGAATGAGAGAGTGAGGTACCTTGGCCCCCTTTTATAGGGGGAGTGTACCTTTTGGGCCCAAGTTGGGCTTGACCCCTATCGTTGGGCTTAGATGTCTTAGTGGGCTTATCCTCCAATATGTATCCGCTTTATCCATTAAACCGGGTCCAGTATAATATCCTATATCAGGAATGGATAATAATACTGAAATATACAAATTGTAGGGCGTTTTAATATTTCATTTTGAATTATTTAAAAAATAAAATGTGTATGTAATTGTAATTACTAATTTTTTTTATGTCTTATCTTGTGCCGTTTTTCTTTTTCCTTTTTTTCGTTACCACAAACTTTGGCCCCACCTCACTGAATTTGCTAGATCCGTCCCTGCCGTGAACCGAGAAAAGTAAAAGCGTCGGCCGCCCCTTATCCCAAACACTAGGGTAAAAGAGGGCAAGGGAGGAGGCTCGATGTTCCACCACCCCAACCGCCACAACCAGCAGCCAGGGTCGCAGCCACCACCAAAACCGCCACTACCCGCCTCTACCGCGAAGTCAAAAGCTGAAGGCCAACCTCCCCCGAACGTTTCCAGAATAAATGCCATCAATCGTCAGGGACGCCCACCACCTCCTCCGCTTGAGACCACCATCAACAAAAATTGGGGGCAGCCACGCAGTCTAGAGCCGGCCGCCGCCGAGAAGCCCCAATGATTCGCCGGGGAGGGCACAAAACGGGAGGCTAGAAGAAATTTAAGAAAAGAAGGTTTTTTTTTTTTTTTTTTTTTTTTTTTTTTTTTTGGAGAGGCTCAAACTTATCAACTTAATCCACGACTACTTTTGGATTTAAGGATTTATTGAGGGATTTGAAATCCATGAATTTTATATTTACAAGTTCAAATCTCTATGCAAGTTATGGTAATAGAAGTTAGAGGATTTCAAATTAATGCTAGATATTTTTTGTCTGGGACGGTCCGGGATTTGTCATATCTGGGTACCTGTCCCTTTCTTTAAATCGGTCCGAAAACGGTCCGGAACGAGACACCGTCCCAAACGGATCGGTATCGATCGACTCCGGGACAAAACTGTTCGGGACCGGGACAAAACAGATCAAAAAATATGTTCAAACTTCAAACTAATTCACTATTTCACTTTTAGAAAAAACTCCGATTCCATACTGGAAAGGCACAAATCTGCAATCAACTGATCAAGCATTCTGCAAATGATATTTGTGCCCGTAATCAATAGACAATGTCACAATAATTATTAATTAATGTTTTTGCCTTCTCACATCGACAGTTTGGGCAAGAGTGTATCGAGCTTAAATAAATAAATTATAAAAAATAGTGAAATACAAAGCCTGGGACTTAAACATCAAACGAGAAGTTCTAAAATAATTAAATATAATACTAATATAAATATAATAATAATGTATAATATATATATATATATATATATATATATATATATATATAACCATTCTTATGAGAAGCCAACCCTCTAATATATATATATATATATATATAGAGGGTTGGGTTCACATGAGAATGGTTATCAATGAAAGAAATAAGAATAAATTTTAACCATTCAATCTCATTATACAACGGCTACAAAAAATTCATATGTTGATACTCATTAAGGGTAATATATATATTTTACACATCCTTACTCACCAAAACTATTATAGCAGTGGACCCCACGTAACCAACAAACCCATCTAATTTATAGTTGTGGGCCCCTCTTCTTAATTAACCAGCACACATCTACAATTTATCTCTATCACAGCCCGTCCATCTTCTTCCTCACAGTCGCTGGCGAGCCCCGGAGCCGCCACCTCCGAGAGCACCACCACTCGCTGCCGCTTTCAACAGAGCTGCCACCGCCACCCTGCATCATTCTCCACTACGACGGTGATGAACACACACTATCTCCGCCGCAAAACGCCTCCCACCGCCGCCACCATCACCACATCACAAACTCCGGTCGAATCTCCATTCAACGCCGCATTCCGCCCGCTATCTCCAGTCGACGGTGTTTTTTGAAACAGAAATGAAAGTCTCGCGGCCGAAAATTTTGAAACTCGCAGCTGGAAGTCCGCCCCCGCTAGACACCTCACGCGGCGTCGTAAAGCCCGAGAACACCCGCGTTGCCTCTGGTATCCGCCACCCGAGAACGCCCGTCGCCGCTGCCTTGTTTGTCCGCCGCTGCTGCTCGAAAATAGGCTCCCGGAAGAGAAAATAGACGGAATCAAATCCTAAAATTGTAGCCGTTCCTTCATTCGATTTAATGTGGATGAATTGGACCGAAAGTTGATGATTTGGTTTTGATTTATGTGGAGGTAGTGGACATAACATTGATGCTTTGATTTTTTCCCAAAAAACCTGACTGTAATTCTTTGGTTGGGGCGTTGTTTTCAAAATTAGATACTTTTCAGGGGTCTATTTGCAAATCTTGGAAGTTTGGTAATTTACAATTCAGGTATTGGGGTTAATACGTAATTTGTAGAAACAATATTAAATGTACATTATTACCAAACAAAATGCATATTAAAGAAGTCCTGTGTTGGGAAATGAGAATACAAAATAATATACTATTTTATATAAAATAGTATATAAAATCAAATATACAATTTTATATATTTTTTAAATACATAAAATAATAAAAATATTAATATTGAAGAGACATGAGATAAGATATTAATATTGACTTGCTGGCCCGCGAGGATACACGGGAGTCAGACCCGACGTTCGAATTCAACACTCCTGTTACGCGCGGTTCTGGGGCAACGGCCAAGCCTGCTTGGCGGACCGAGAGAGATAAGGGCGGGCGCGAGTGGCGGACAGTCACGGGCAATGGCAAGACTCAGGGACAGGCTAAGATCGGGCAAGCTCAGAGGAACAAGGTCAATGGGCGAGGTAAAGAGGTGGAATGCAAGGAAAATCTAACTACCCAACAGGACGTGACCCTTCGAGATGCCTCGGGGTCTAAGGGTGATGCTCGAACCACGACTCACCTACCCTCTGCGTCGGAGCACATCTCCATTGGGGCTGGACTTAACCCCGCCAAGCACCGTGCAGTCATAGTTCTCGAGGACCACAACTCAAATCCTCCCCAAGACCCTCTATCACACTCCAACCATACAATCGAGTCAGTCGGGGATGATGTCATGACGGAGGGCGAGCATAGTGTGAGCCGCCCGGACCCGTGGCCAGAGGACCCTTCGTCGTCATAGATCTTGATGGACAACCAGGGAGATGCCGACCAACGTGAGTACATGGAGGGAGTAGTGGAAGACCTGGACCGACCCATTGTGTAGGATGACCGACCCTCTCTTTTCATATGTTAACCATGAATATAATTGTCTGGAATGTTCAGGGAGCAGGTTCGCCCGATTTTCGGGGTGCTTTCTCTACCTTAACGCAGCAGTATAGACCAGATGTGATGGCGCTTTTCGAACCACGGATTAGTGGGAGGAATGCCGATAGTTTCGTGCGGTTCAGCAAGTTTGAGAACTCTTTTCGCGTGGAAGCCCAAGGTTTCTCGGGTGGCATATGGATCTTGTGGACGGAAGAGGTGCGAGTTGATGTTCTTTCTTACACTCGCCAAATGATACACACTAGGGTGACTAAAAACGGCGAGGGGTGTCTCATGACTTTTGTCTACGCTAGCCCGCAGGCCCCACTTCGGAGAAGGCTGTGGTATGTGTTGGAGGGGCTGGGGGCTACAGTGGCTGAGCCATGGCTAATAGGGGGGACTTTAATTGTCTCCTCCGTCGAGACGAGAAAATAGGGGGATCCAATAGCAATTGCAACATTAGTACGACATTTGCTGACTGGATCTTCAATTGCTGTCTTCAGGAGGTGACTACAGATGGCCACCAATTCACATGGGTACGGGAAACCCAAAACGGACGAGTAGCTGAGAATCTTGACAGATTCATCCCCAATACACAGTGGATGGAGAAATATGAATCGAGCCGGGCCCGACTCCTCCCACGCATTAGTTCTGACCATTCGCCTCTTTTGGCCGACTTTGGCGGCCATGGGCGACCGGAGAGTGGAGTCAAACCATTTCAATTTTTGGCGGCGTGGTTACTTCACCCAGACTTCAAATCGATGTTGCAGAATGTGTGGCGGCCCTCTATTGACTTTGTTGACGCGGATGACAAATTCGTGAAGGCGGCTAAGGAGTAGAACGTTCGAGTTTTTGGGAATATCTTTCAGCAGAAAAGACGTCTGTTAGCCCACTTGGGTGGTATTCAGAGGAGCCGCCGGCATTACACTTCTCCCCGCCTGCTGGCTCTTGAAGAATAGCTCCAGCGGGAGCTCGAGGAAGTCATTCTACATGAGGAGCTCCTACTTCTTCAAAAGGCTAGTCGAGAATGGGCTTACTTAGGGGACAATAATACGTCCTTTTACCACCGTCAGCTTAAGTTTCGTCGGCGTCGTAGCAAGATTATTGAGTTACTGGATGCTGAGGGCAACCGGGTCATGGATCAGGACGCTCTCCAAACCTTAGCGACTGACTTCTTCCGTGGGATCTATACTGCCGGGCCGGCCCCTGGCCCCATCGGCCCGATAACTAACCTATTCCCTCCTCCTACTGGTGACGAGATGCGGAGTTTGGGTGTGGCCATCACCGATGAGGAGGTGGATTTCGCCTTAAATTCCATGGGCTCTTTAAAAGCCCCTGGCGTGGATGGGCTCAATGCGCTATTTTTCAAGAAGAACTGGGAAGTCGTTGGCCCCGCAGCCCGGGACCTCATTCGGACCATGTGGCAAGATGGTGTTGTCCCTAGATCTACTAATCAAACCCTGCTCGTCTTAATTCCTAAAACCGAGAGTCCTACCACTATTCGCCAGTTCCGACCCATCAGTTTGCTTAATGTGATATACAAATTGTTCACCAAAATTCTGGTGAATAGAATGAAATGCACCCTTCCCAAGCTGATCCACCCTGCTCAAGCGAGCTTTGTCCCGGGGAGACACATAACGGACAATATCATTGTTGCACAAGAGCTAATTCACTCGATGCGAGGAATGCGAGGAAGGAAGGGGTATATGGTGATAAAAGTTGACCTCGAGAAAGCCTATGATTATCTCCGATGGGATTTTATTGAGGAGACCTTGCGGCAGGTTGGCTATCCGGACAGACTTGTGTCGGCGGTTATGGCATGCCTTCATTCGGCCTCGATGCGGTTATTATGGAATGGGGCGCTGGGCGAGGAATTTTGCACCAGAGGGGTGCGGCAAGGGGACCCTATTTCCCCCTATCTTTTTGTCTTATGCATGGAACGACTGGCACAAATTATAGGTACTCTGGTCGCCACCTCAGCATGGAGGCCGATGTCGGTGGGACGTGGGACCGTTCAGGTGCCATTTTTGATGTTTGCCGGCGACTTAATCATGTTCCTCGAGGCCTCAGATGACCAATCTCGCATCCTTAAGCAAGTCCTCGACCATTTTTGATATATTTCGGGCCTTAAAGTGAGCCCGGAGAAGACCCAAATCTTTTTCTCTAGCAATGTCGGGCATCAAGAAAAGCAAAGGTTGGCCGATGTGCTCAACTTTTCGATAACCGAGAGTTTGGGGCGATATTTGGGCATGCCAATCATTCATGGCCGGGTCACCAGGCAAACCCATTCGCATATCTTGGAGAATACGGAGGCGCGACTAGCGGGCTGGCGCATGCGTGAACTCTCGATGGCTGAGCGGGTTACCCTTACCCAGTTGGTGCTTAACGCTTTACCCATCTATGCGATGCAAACGACTAGGCTCCCGGCGGCAATCACTGACGGCCTGGATAAGAGAAGCCGTGCTTTTCTTTGGGGTGGGACCCCTGCGCAGCGTAAGATGCACTTGGTTGCTTGGGATAACGTGTGCAAACCTAAAGCTGAAGGCGGGCTGGGTTTAGAAGATCTTCGTTGACTGAACAGTGCGTTGATAATGAAGCTCGGCTGGGGATTGTTGACTAAGTCGAACGCTTTGTAGGTGAAAGTTCTCAAGGCGAAGTACCGACTGGATTTTTCAAATGGGCTGGCGAATATTCAATGGCGACCAGGCTCGACCGTATTCCGTTCTATTAGCAAAGTATGGCCGGATGTGTTACGTAGGGTTCCCTGGCGCGTCGGGGATGGTCTGACGACAAAATTTTGGACTGACCCATGGCTTCGAAATACGGGCCCGCTGATCACGTACGCTCCCCACAACTCGCCGAGTGTGAATGTCTCGACGACGGTGGCCGACCTTGTGGATGAGTATGGCAAGTGGAACTGGGACCTTCTTCAGGGATCTCTACCAGCAACAGTGATCCTTCGCTTGGCAGGCACGCTTCCCCCGCGCGAGGAGGATGGGGCAGATCGGATCGTGTGGGGCTTCTCGGAGGACGGCAAATTTTCGACGAAGACTGCATATCGTTCACTAGCCCCTCCGGAGGTGAGGTCTGACCAACTGTTGTGGCGTTTAATCTGGAAGACTCCAGCTCCGCAGCGGGCCCACCAGTTACTGTGGCTCGTGGCTAGGGGTCACTTGCTTACTAATATGGAGCGTGTTCGTCTGCATCTTGCGTTTGCGGATTGTTGCGAATTTTGTGGAGTGAGCGAATCGATCCTTCACGTCCTGCGGGACTGCCCTTACGTCAAGCCAGTGTGTCTTCGGATAATCCCAACGGGCGGTGTGGTTGATTTCTTCCAGCAACCCCTCCTGCCATGGCTACGTTCGAACCTCGCCACTCGACGGTCAGGTGAAACTCCAAATTGGAACAACATATTTTTGATTATGGTGTGGCGGGCTTGGAAATGGCGTAATGAGAGAATTTTTAATCATCGTACACTTAATAGTGAGGCCCGACGGATGGACATCGTGAAAATAGTTGATAGTTATGCCCGGGCTGAAGAAGCATATGTGAAAGTCGGGGCTGCACTTTATGCCACGCGTATGATCCATTGGTCCCCTCCGAAAACGGGATGGATAAAAGTGAACACTGATGGCGCATGCGATCATCTCACGGGCTTGAGTAGTGCGGGTGGCTTGATTCGTAGTGACTTAGGTGGATGGCTTGCGGGTTTTCTTATGAATATTGGGACATGCTCCATCACGAATGCTGAATTATGGGGTCTCTTCCAGGGGCTTCAACTAGCATGGGAGAAGGGATTTCGTCAAGTCATTTCCGAGGTCGATAGTCAGTGCGTGTCGCAGATGGTGCTCTCTTCAGATGAAGTGTGTGGTGAGAACGCCACCTTGGTGGGGGCCGTGCGGAGTTTACTACAACGAGAATGGATCGTGAAGGTCGAACATGTTCACAGGGAGGCAAACTTTGCGGCGGATCATTTAGCGAGCTTGGCGGCTTCCGGCCCGATTGGATTGCAGAGGTTGTCTTCTCCACCTCCGGGACTTAGCACATGGCTTGACCATGACATTATTGGGGTCGCTTACCCCCGTAGAATTCTAGTTTAACTCAGGCCTTTGGCCTCCTTCTTTGTACCAAAAAAAAAAAAATGTTATTGAACACAATGCATATAAAGTATTGCACTTTATATATCTTCACGTTGCACATAATGTAACAGGACGTTGCACTTCATAAAACAACACGTTGCACATTATTGTCACACTACACAACTAATGTGAACACTTCCCATAAAAAATATTACGCAATATAAATATAGAAAAACGGATCTACATATTACTTTAATATTCATCACATCAACTTTATACACAAAAAAAAAACTCACACACACACAAATATTCTAACGTATCAAAATTTAAGTTTTGCATTTTATATATTAATACGTTGCACCTTATATATCAATACATTGCACTTTATAACACAACATATTACACCGCATAAAACGACACGATGCACGTACTAAAAATTCAATAATTTTGCTAATCGAATAATATTAGTTGCTAACGTATCCAAATTTCAGTTTTGCATTTTATATATTAATACGTTGCACTTTATAACGCAACATGTTGTACCGCATAAAACGACACGATGCATGTACTAAAAATTCAATAATTTCGCGAATAATATTAATTGATTAAATGTCGAATTTAATATTTTTAAATAAATAAATAATTGAACGTCCCGAATCATATGAAAAAATATTACTAATTTTATAATTATTTTTTATTTATTTTTAATGAAAATATTACTATCTTTCATCAATACTTTTTAATGTACCAATACGGGAAAACTATATAAAAAATATTATTTTTATTTTTATTTTTTTTGAATATTATGTTTTTAATCAAAATAAATAAAAATGTTAGATAAAGATATTAATGTGTAATTTAATTATCATTAAAGTTTAATTTACATAACATTGATGTGCAAGTAAAAATAATAATTTTTTTTTTCGGTTAAAAAATAATACATGTTAAAATACAAATTTCAATTAATTATAGATTTGACCCTTGAACTCAATTGTAATATACAAAAATTTATAAAATTGTTATTAAGTCCTTGTACCCTATCAAATTTCCAAATACAAGTCCAATCCACAACCACATCCCCACGTCCCCCTCCCCCAGCCGGCGACCAAACACCTCCAACAGGCCTACGACCATTGACCTGGCCGCACCACCAACCAACGCCGTCCTCGAATATGCCACCACCACTGTCTCTCAAAATTTTGTCCAACCTCCACTTTCCGGCAATGTCGAACACAGCGGCACGACGTCTCATAACCACATCACACGGCCAACGGTGAAACGTCGACACAACGACGGATATGGGAGGCGGACGACTTGCCCATTTGTCTTTGAGATCCACTGTCTCTCGCTCAGATTTGGCCGGAAAGCTGAAGTGCGGTGGTTCTTGACAACGACGGAGGTGTTAAGCATTTGCAGTGGTCGTGCGAGGAAAACGTCCGACTGTGGAAGGTCGTCGGAGAAGAAGAGTCGACTGACAGGGGGTTATTTCGTTGGCTGGAGGCGGGCGGCGGAGATGGCGACCTGCGGCGGAGATGGCGACCTGCGGCGGGGTTGGTTGCTGTGGGAGGCGGGAGACGGGCTTAGCGACTGTGGGAGATGGCGGCAGCGCTAGACGGGCGGCGGCTGTGGAAGCATCAAGTCTCGTCGGAACTTTGTGTGTGT